>JAPYZJ010003053.1:0-17846 GCA_030522765.1 Ophioninae sp. B BG-2022a | reverse complement strand
CGAAAAAACTCGCGCGTGGCGACTCGTCCCGTCCAACCTCGAAAAAAAAAACCCTCCCGGTTAATGCACAGGAGGCATAGAGGCGAAAAGTTTTTATTGCTTGTACTGAGGCCCTTAAGGGGAATGGGCGATGCTGATACACCCACACACGCACCCTTTGATCCCTATAGACGCAGTTACGCAGGCATGAACTACGTCTGGCAGGCTCTTCTGGGCTGGCTATATACCGGACAAGCCTGGTGAACGTCCCTCACCTCACCCCTACGAAGGGGTAGCAACCCCTAATTAAATTAAGCAATTTCAGAATTCTCTCTCTCTCTCTCTCTCTCTCTCTCTCTTTGGGAGTATCCTTATCTTCATCTCCACCATCCAGATACAGTCCACCCACACACTCTCATCCACTTTACAAACAAACGTGAAACACATCCAGGCCGACGTAATAGTCACGTTCGCGGGGCTTGGAAAGAGCTCGGTGTGAATATATAAATAATATAACGTATTCGGCTAATAAAGATATTAAGGGGGAAGGAAAGAGGTGAAGAGAGCCTCGAAGAGACAGATAGAGAGAGAGAAAGAGAGAGAGAGAAAGACTTTGATGGGGTTTTCGGTTCGCCACTAAAGGGGGATGAAGAATGGCCCGGTGCAACGAGCTCCCGTTCGTTAATATCCATATCCGGCCTGACTGGTGTGACGCGAGAGAGAGAGAGAGAGAGAGAGAATGGTATGGGCGTTGTTGTATATGCCGTTGCAACTCTCGTTCTCTTAATCAAGGAGACATCAATTCAAATCAAAAGGGTCACTGTGTCTACCCTATATTATATCTGACCCATAATTCACCGTCGTCGTATCATCCATTCTCCCCCCTCACTTTCAGGCCCTCGTATAGGCGGCTGGGATCTCGACGCGGCGATCCGTATGCACATATATTATATGAAATCGTATACAGACATCCACCAGCGTTCCACTTACCACTGCGCGCTTCTGGTCCGGGCTTCCATTGCCCGGAGAAAAAAGAGCTCAACCTTGGACGAGTCCTCGAGGCGAGAGAATAATGTAGAGACGTAAGACGATGAGAGGAGAAAGTGGAGTGAGAGAGACCTTGGCTGCCTAGGTAAACGTCCAGAAAAGCGTTTTAAATCTATGAATAATAAGCGAGAGAAAGAGAGAGAGAGAGAGAGAGAAAGGGAAGCTGCTCCGACCAACCTACCAAACTCTCCGGATTTTACCTCAAAGTCGTGTATCGCGAAAAAATCCTGGACAGATTCAATTTACGTGTAAATTTTCCAGCCAGCGCGCAGGGTTGAAAGACCCGATAAATAATGGGGTTAAGCCCTCCTCCGCAGTTAAAGACCCCAAAAGAACCTGCTGCAATTTAAGCGCATTTTCACTCGGCTTGAACTATCCAGAGTGTAGCTTTTTTGTTCAGACTTGATGATGTCCACTTTGGACTGCCTTTGGCGGGTCCTTCAGACATTCTAAGATCTAGGGTTTCTCGAACACACGTGGCCCAAACTATCCAGTGTGCTCTTTTTTCTATCCAGATTTGCTGATTTTTAGTTCGAACTGTCTTTGCCAAGTTAATCAAGAAACGCCACAATTCCATGGTCTTTCCAAGCTAGAATTCCTTTTAGGTCTCAATCTTTAGCTCTTCTCTTCCAGACCTTCCTGATGCCTCGTTTGGACTGCCTTTGTCAGTTTTGCTCGAGACACGTCGCAGCAACGTCTTTTCATCCATAACAGGCATACCGGTTGCCAAGCTTGGCAGTCATAGGGAACGAAACCCCAGTACAGATATTCATACACGCTTACACATGGAAGAACCCTCGCTGATAACTGTTAGCCGGTCTATGTTTAACACTTCGTTATCTCGGGCACTTGTTTACGGTCACGATTCTTCGGCCTTTCGCTTCCTGGGCGAATCGTTGAGGCACGAACCTCCGGAATTGCCGGTGTGTGTCGGGTACAGGCGGCGGTTGGGAGATGCCAAAGTATACGAACATCGAGGCGAGTGTACGTGAGCCCAGCCAGCCAGCCAGGAACGAGAACAGTGATCAAACGTTACGACTCACTGCGGACGTTGAATGAGCTTGCGGTACCCTCTTTCTGGTGTGTTGTCTGTTGGTTGCCTGTTGGTGCTCCTGCCCATCTACGTGTTCAGAGCTAGTCTAGATGGCTCGGAGATTCGTGGAGGCTTCATTTTACCAGAGGCACCTTACACCCCATCCTTATTTCTCTACCTATGTACGCCCATCTTCCAACTTGTATCTTTCAGTCTCCACCTAGGCTCTGCCACCTTGTACAACCCAGGTACGAAGTTACTGACGCGCACGTGTTGGGGCCACCCCGTGCTACGTGGCGGATAGGCCCACATCCACACGTACACGTGTACACATTGGGGGAGTTCAGTAACGAGAGACAACCGCTGCTCGGTATTATCCCGCAGGGCCACGATCACCAAGAGATACTGGAACGAACGTATCACGTTCGTGCGTGACTATGGAAAAAAACCGGCCAAATTTACCGCCTTCGTTCCTCGTCAATATTTGAACGGAAAACAAATGTGGCTTTTGTATGCCTTCGAATTACTTCGATTTGAAACCTCGTGCAGCTTTCGTTGTATAGCCCCAAGGCCTTTTCGGGGATCTGCTGATTGGAGCTGATAGACGTTGGAAAAGAACCCCGGAATGATCCGGTATGATTTTTTACGGTTTTGGATTTTCTAGCTTCTGGCTATTTTGGTCTGTCGAGAAAGATGGGAAATTCGGAGGAGAGATGAAGTATGAAGAGAATGAAATAGCCGTTTTAGAAAATTGGGCTTGTTTGGGCTTGTTAGCTGATGAGACGTTTTGATGGTCTTCGGGAACTTGGTGATTGCGGAAGACTGGATAGTAATAGCGGAGATTGGAAAAATACATTGTTGTTCTTTCTCAAAGTGGAGTGTGGATATTCTAGTTCTTTTTTTGGGTTCGAAATGAAAACTTCTCATTATTCTACTTTACACTCGTTCTTTAAGGTTAGAAACGTGAGATTCTGTTTTTCTCTTTTAGGTTATAATCTTAAGATTCTGATTAATCTAGATTAAAAATAAAGGGTTTTCTGCAAATGTTGAATCATTTTCCTCCGTTCGTAGTAATATTAGTTTCTTTTAACCAAAATCAGCTTCGGGCTATTGGAAAACCACGGATTTTCGTGAAAAGTGATCCAAGTGTATTCCATGATAGTTTCCAGTTAAATAATTCCCATTGAACCGATCGGAGTGTCGAAGCTGGTTGAGAAAGTAAAACGAGAATGATGGGTAAAAAGATACTGCGTGGAAGCTGAAAGCTGGTATTTGATTCCCTGCTAGCGGGAGAAAGAGGCAAACGGATGAAATGAGCTAAGCAAAGCTATTTTTCACCATCGGAATCGCGTTATTTCTCGAGCGACGTTAACAAGTGACTTTGGTGCCTGCGGGACGTCAATCGAAGCCCGTTTAAAGGGCTCTGCGGTGAGGTTGATCGAGAAGGAAGGGAAGAGTAGTGATAAGAAGCGAGGCTTTTGCGCTGTATAGTGAAAGAAGTCGGTGGAGAGGAGTATTATACAGCCTGGAGGTATTTGACGGAGGATGGATCTGGCTGGCATGGTGAAGACTCAAGGGATGAGAAAAAAAAGGAAGAAAAGAGCGCTCGGATCAAGGCGCGTAAACGATGTCACCCTCGGAATTCCTTCGCGTCGTATACGAGATTTTCTCTCTTCGTCGTCCTGTCGATGTCTCGGTGTAACCACCAGAAGAGCCAGTAACCTTGGAATCCTAGCTACAGCGTGGAGCTTATAGCAGTATATATCCACCTTGAAATGAGAGTTCTCAAGACCAATCTTGGCCTAAGTGGACTTATGGTAATCCGGTGGTGCCGGTGCACCCTACGAGCCATACAGCATCACCTAGCTCACTCTTCCAGAAAACCCCTACCCTTTCGGATCCACCAAGCTTGCAAGTGTGCCAAAGCCTGTCGATAGAAAGGGCTCCCAGCTATCAAAAGTACAAAAGCTCCAAGCCCTTTCGTTCATCAGTAACCCAAGCGTACAAAGGTGCCATCCAGACGTTTGAGTATCTTTTACGATTCCTAGTTCCTCCCTCGTCATCCCTCTGTTACTCTTCCTCCTTTCGCTTATTCTCACTCTCGTTCATCCCCTGTATCCACCTTTCTTTCGTTGCGTCGCCCTTCCTGCACGCTCTTCCATGGTTTATTCAACCCTCCATCAGGGTCTTCGTCCCTTAGGATTTTACCCCCATGTACACACTTTACCCTTCTCTCTCTCTCTCTCACGTTCTTTGTCCTTTCTCGTGCCTCGCTGCTGTTTCTTCTCCAATGGACAGCCTACCCTTATTCACCCTGCTGTACTCCTACGTCTCCGCCCACGAGCCACATCTCGCTCCTTCCTTCTCGTCCACTTGATAATACCCGAGGAAAAACGAAATATCATTCGTCTCACTCTCACTCGAAATTTTCAGTTCCAACGCATCAATCAAAGATGGTAATCCAACTGAAGCTTCATGCAGCATTGAAATCGTAGCGATCTATTGGAAATTCTACAGCGGACAGTTTTACATCCTGATTTCCAATCTTTTTTCAAAGTATCCTAAAAACCCTCTTTCTTTAATGAACATTCCGAGGTCCAATCTTTTTGGATAATCTTCAAAACCCTTATCGTTTTTATTAAGATTTTGACTTGAATCCATTTTTTGGTGAACCCTAGTAGCTCTCGTCTTTTCCATCAACATTTTTGGACCCCATACGTTTTGAGGAATATTTCTCACAAGTGCAAAATGTTACACTTTTTTACACTTGCAGCACTCTGTTTTTTGTTGTACTCAGCCTCGCCACTAAAGTCCACGATATATATGAAGGCCTGAAGGGTGAAGCGAGGGTTTGTTGCTCTCGGTCCTGGATAGGAAAGCTCCGTTCTACTCGTCTGCACATACCAAAGGGCTATACTACTTACGAACGTGAGTCGAGTATAAACGATCAGCCCGAATCTTCTCAGTCTCTCTTTCTTTGATACACAGACACGCCCCCTCTCGCCCTTCATTCGCCACTACTGTCTTGCCGTCGTTTCGCCCTCGCTTGGCTCAAACACAGGGAGCTCAGACGCGAACATCCACGAGGGAAAACCACCCCTCTGGCAAACTCATTTCGAAGTATATACACTTCTCGCGGTATACGCGGATAAGGGATTCTTACGGTATTTTATAGTCCCTTTACTGCGTCCAACCGGTACAGCCATCTCCCTCTTTCGTTAGGGAATCGTTTTCCCACCCTTCGTATCCTTTTCTTACATCCCTTTTAGTACATTGTTTATTTAGGTGCCGTATGTAAACGCTATATTCTCTTGTTCTCCGTCGAGACAAAGTAAAAAAAAAAAGAAAAGAAAAAACGAAATAAAACTGCGCCTCAGTACTGAGGGGTTGGCTGATCAAAGTTTCAGTTCGTTGACGCAGGGCTCCTGGAGTACCTGTCCTGAGGGAAAGTGAAAAACCGTCTCTGTTGTTTCAAAGTTCCTTTATTCCCTATCAGCAACCGTGCCATCATTGGTATAGTGCACCGAACAAAAAAAAAGCTCAAGCTTGCAAATGTTGATTTCTGCGATTCGATCCTCATCGCCGGCTGGATCGAAGCATTGTGTTCTCATCCGCGTTTGTTTGGGTTTGGTTGGGTTTGATTGGAGGCGTTCTTCGAACCAGACCTTTTGCGGTCTAGGCCAGACTTTTTGATATCTCGGGTGTACCATAAAAAAAACAGAAATAAAGCGTTTGTCCTCCATACTGCCAGCTTTGCTGACTTTCCTCAATACTACCAGTCTTGCTGGTGTGCTTGTCCAGAGGAAATGTACGGTTTGCGTGAGGTTTCAAGGTTACCTAATTCCCTATCAGCAGTTGTTACATTATCGATAGCGCATCGAAAAAAAAGTTCAAGGTTGCAACGGTTGATTCCTGCGACTCCGTGCTGGTCATCCGTTCGACCAAACGCGTTGTCATCCGAGCTTTTTTTGTTCCTTTTGGCTGGACGAGCGAGAAAGGTCGCTCCAGCCAGACCCAATGGCCCCTCTTTCTACTGGTATATTTGTGTACGGACTGGGGGTTGCACCGAAAGGTTAGCTTCAGTGTTTCGGACGAGTGCCCTGACGCTCGACCTTTGGCCACCACTCTTGTCATCAATACGGGCATCGATATATATATATATTTTTTTTTCTCTCTGCAGTCACGTTCAGCAGCGATGGCCAAGTTTGTTCCTTTCAACGAAGGTGTATACCAACGCAGTCCCAATATCTGGTGGATTCTGTCGTTTTCACCATCTTCGAAGGCTCCGCCACGAAACTCCAATCCTATTTATCTACTAGCTGGAGAACCCGGCTGCGCCGTAAAGCATTTTAACTCAGGAAGGGATTCAGGGTGGCTGGTTGGTTCAAAGTTCAACGGCCATTCTTCCACCAGTTTGCCATTTCGCTGACGTTCGACTTCGACCAGCCGTGTGTGTGGGAGCTTCTTCGCCGGCTGCACACTCCATATAGCCCAACGGCTGTTAGACGATAATATTTCGCTGGTGCACCTTCCACCTTCCAACGATTCACGGGGATCGTACGAACCTCACCGACACACCGGAAAACTCCCCCACACATATCACCCCACAACCGGTTACAAACTCGCGTGCGGGAATCTCCCGGCGGAGTCGTTCGTCGAATTGATCACGTAGGGAGAAACGCTTTCCCGGATCTCTCTCGTATCCCAACCCTCTCTGCTACTTCGTCTTTCATCCCTTCTACCGTATCACCCCTCCCTTGACTATGGCGCTCACCGTATGTACTCTTGTAACCTAACCTCATATCACTGTGCTCCCGCTACGTGGGATGTTAACGCGTCGAATTCAGGATCCTCTTTGTCTCACTGTAAAACCTCCTAACATCGTCTCAGGATCCCAACTATTCTCTTCGCGGTTGGAATCTTTATAGACTGCTTGTGGGCTCAACGGTTATTCGCTTTTCAATTGGTTTCTGAAAACTGGAATTCTTTGGGTTTGGGCTTGTTTGGGTTTGTTTGAGTTTGACGGTTATAAATGGTAGACCGATTTTTTTGTAAAATGTGGTTACTGATGTTGTTTCTTGAAATAGGTTTGTTTAGAAGTCTTTGAGTTTATTCTTTTTTGAAATTTATGTTGAAAGTTCTAAGATGTTTCCGGTCAAACCTAATGATTGTACGTACGAAAAAAATCACACAACTCCACGGTCTCGAATTTGGTCGTGCTTTTGGTGACACTGAATATGCTTTTTTATTCATGTCTGTGATTTTTTTTCAGATTAGGTATATTCATGATTTTTTAAATATTTAATCTTTCTATATGAGCTTATTTATCTACGTATTTATCAATCACATTACGAAGTAAAATCTGACTAAAAGCGAGACCACTAATTCATCAAAGAATTCATATTTTTCCCAATTAAAGACATTTAGACTGAAAAACAAAGTATCCTCTTGCGAGATTTTTCTGTCGTTAATTTTTTTATTTATTAATTTCGATTACGTAAATTGTAAAGTAGAGAGCCCAATGCTAAACCTGTTTATGATGGAGTACTTCATGCATACACCTTGAAACGACGAAACGGGAGTCGAAAGTTTGGCACTTCAACAACTTTCTGGCTTTTCGTCCGGATATAAATCCACGCGTCCCTTGAGGAACGCATAGACGTTTTATTTTTTTTTTTTTTGCTGGAGAACAGTTATGATATAACATGCAAGTTCGAAGTGGAAGGTTGTATCGAGTTCTTCCTTTTGGATACGAGAGTCAACGACGTATATCATTTTCCGAAGTCACGCGCGAAACAGGTCCTCGTGCTGACCAAGAGTAGACGAAAAATAGTAGTACCGAGTCGAAGGTCGTTGGATCGACGACGGATCTCTTCTCCCGTTTCATCTCCTTTCCCAGGAGTAAGAGATGCTTGGTGGAGGGAGTTGGCGAAGGTACAGAGAGCAACAAACTCTACGAAACTTTTACGTTCATGCATGTATGCCGTGCTCGAAGAAGCCCCGAGGAAACGATATTTCATGTTCGCCCTTTTACTACTCCCACTTCTATACAGGGTGGCCGGTCAATTGACGTCATAAAAAAAAATTTAGATCCGACATGTCGTGAGGTATCCGAATCATCCCTATGTATATTCCGCAATTTTTTATAGTTTAGGAGTTACGTTTTTTTTTTCGATTTTTTGAGGAATTTCGACATGACCAGTTCTAAAAAATTCTAAAAGAAAAAGCAAGAGATATTTCAGAGTCTTAAATCATTATGTCACCAGTTTGGATTTTTAATTTAAAGTTGAAAATTTAAGTCATCATTCACGGAACGTAAATTTGTCACTTTGGACCAACATTTTCATAACTTTCATCAAAGTTACGAAGCTGATTATTTTATGCATAAAAATGCAACTCATAAGAATTTAGTTACAGAAAAAAAGACTGAAAAGTCTCTTGCTTTTTCTTTTAGAATTTTTTAAAACTGGTCATGTCGAAATTCCTCAAAAAATCGAAAAAAAATCATAATTCCTAAACTATAAAAAATTGCGGAACATACATGGGGGGAATTCGGACGACTCACGACATACCGGATCTAAATTTTTTTTATGACGTCAATTGACCGGCCACCCTGTATATCTCTCCCTCTCGTGTTTGGTAGACCCCGGAGAGCCAGACGAGCTTTTCGAGACTTCAAACGTACCGGAGCTTTTTCCCTCATTTCCCAAACTCCCCACCACGAATCCATCCACCGGAACACTTCAAAGAACTCGCCAAAGTGAAAACGATGATTTTTTCCATGGACTTTACCACCGTGGAATTTCATTGATAATATCCATCTAGGATTATCGCTGACGATGACCCGGACATCCTCCACAGTATCGAATAATATTTGGACTGGATTTTTCTTTGACGGCCAAACGCCACTCTGATCCAGATATGTTTACCGAATCGTTCGATTCTTTGCACGCATCCAGCCACAACGATGGGACCCGATACACCCACCCCCCTTTTTCTTTCAATGCAGATGACGCGTACGCGAAAAATAAAATTCTCTTTCAACGAAAATACAGCCGGGTGTGTGCGTCACTCTAAATTCGCATACATCACGAATGGTTGCTGGATACCACGCGACAGACGAATAACGATGCTGCAGCGAACATTTTCGGTGGATGTGCGAGACCAGACTTTTTCTCTCTCTCCCCCTTTCTCTCTTTCTCTCTTTATTATCTCTTTTTATTATTGAATGAATATTATTTATTATTATTATCTCATATTATTTATTATTTATTATCTTTCTCTCCATTTATTATTATTATCATCTCTCTCTCTGTATTATTTATTATCCCTCTCTCTCTCTTTTTATTATGTTTATTTTTGTTATTTTTACTACTATCCTTGTATTGTTCAGTAGTTTTATTTTTTATTTTTTATTGTTACTTAGATTATGCGAAACGCAAATTTAATTTCTGTGGTATAGTTGTAAGCAGGTCAATTGTTTGGATTGGTGGTTCTTAGTTTGTAAGTATTAGTAGAAAATATATATTTATTAATAAAGATATATTTATTAATCCCCATAATATATTATGGCGTAATAAACGTCATCATCATCATCATCATCTTTCTTTCTCTCTCTCTCTGTTTAGCAACCCGAGCGTGATGACTATGAAACTTGCCAGCGTGAAAACAGTCCTCGGTATACTATGACAGCCCCACCTTCTGTCTGTTTCTCTCTCCAACATTTTTCTCAATTTTTCCATGTGCGGGGTGCATTTGCTTGCGTCAACCAACTCACAGAGTTTCCACACTCGTATTATACTAGAGTGCTTGAACGAAACGCTCCTCTTTCCCCTCTGTCTCTCCCTGCCTCACTCCATCTCTCTCGTTGCCGGGAGTTTCGAACATTAAACAACGGGGACGATAATGGACGTAAATTTTTATCCAACGCCTCCGGCGGAATTTTCGTTTCGTTCGCTCAAGACAACAAGAGTCGAGAAAGCGTACATCGCATTTGTGGGCGTGCATCATCGAGCCATCAGCTTTTTTGATACGTTTGGTGGACAAACACGACCATTTTCGTGACCGAGATTAATTAATACTGGAAGGAGAATATAAAGAGGATGAGTTTTGAATATTTTCCTCTTTATGTGATGGTCATATATAATTTTTGTTGCATTGCTGATGACGAGTCATTGTCGAGACAGAAAATCGATATAAGTAGTCAAATCAAGCAAGTTTTTTTATTCGATCAAAATCCTCCAACCACTCCATAATTTTCTGTCGTCTTCATCGATTCCAGAACATGAATCCTTCCAACGATCAGCAGTTCTACCAGCCGACCTTAATCTCTATCAAAAATCAATTCTTTCAAACCCTCAGTCAGGATACTTCAACAGGTATCCCACAAATGCCTAAAACCTGTCTTCATCGATTCCAGTACATGAATCCTTCAAAAAATCCACCATTCCCTCGTAAAGTTAGAATCTCTAGCAAAACACCGCTTTTGCTTACCCTCGGTCAGGATTCTCCAACAAATGTCCCTCAATTGCCTAAAACGTATTTTCATAACGATTCCACTACACGAATCGTACCAATTATACTGGTTTCTCCAATCACTCTAAATCTCCAGCAAAATACAAGTTTTTCAAACTCGTGATCAGGATCCCCCATTATAATCCGGTATCCCATAATTCTTTGCCCTCTGTCTTCTGTTGGAAGGCTTGGTGAACGTTCAGCTGAAAAAAAGGATAAACATCGGAGCGGTCGCTTCGTTTGTACAGGAGACAAAAGGCACGCATACTTCCACCCCCAGAGAGAGAGAGAGATAGAGTTAAATCGCAGGGAAACGGCGAGCCAAGGCTGAAGGGATGTTCGTGAGCGGATGTTTGCACACACCGAGGATTCGACTGGTATGTTACGCTTATCGTGAAAAATGTAACGAGGATCACCTCTAATCTATAATGTATAACCAGGAGCGCGCGGTGAGCAAATAACATACAGGAAGGTATGGAAGGGTGGAAGGGAGGTTGAAAGCCACCAGCAGAAGTGGGAGATATAGGTCGCGCGTTTTGCCTGTTAACGGAATATATAGGTAGTGATACAGAGGACCGTATGTAGGAAACCCTTGAGCTAATATACGAACCAGGTCTGTGCAAACGTATGAACGAAGAGGGAGAGCGAGAGTGAGGATGGAGTTGCTAAAACAAGTAAAACGACCAAACGGTAGTTTACCTTCACCATCAATTCTGGCTGATCGCCCTTTTCGCTCGGGTTACTAGTTCTCCCTAATTTTACTAAACATTCGGCGATCAGTGGGTCGAATACTTTTCCCTAGCCACATGTCCGATTTCCTCCAGACGACGCTGCCTCGTTCTTATCGGGAATCAAGTTACGTGCATGAGTAGCTAAAGGCCGATGGGGAGATCGAAAGAGATAATACGATCGTGGAGTATGACGTCATATATAATTCGCGGCGGGCTAATTTCATTGGGGAAATTTATTCTAATTACAGTGACAGGGATATCCGAGGATATCTCGAACTTTTAATCCTCCCCCGCCCGAACGCCTCCTTCTGCCACCCTAACCTCACATCGTGCCCAAGGCTTTGGAAAGGATCATTCTCAGTGGAATAATTACTCAGGAGCTCATTGTTGAGGGGAATATAAACGAGTCGGGATAGCGTGTGTTAGCGACACACTCACCCTATCAGGGTCTCCCTTTAGCTCTTTTTGAGCAATGATGAACTCTCTTTTTCTCTTCCTCTTTCTTTCATTCCTCTTTCGTACACTCGTCACATCAGAATTCGTATTTTCCTCGTCCCTCGTAACGAGTAATCCCAGCCGAAGTCAAGCGAGAAAAGAAGTATCGGAAACGAGATTGGCATTCCTAAGCTTCGAAGGGACACTCGAGATGAGCCAAAAACGGCAGACGAGAAAACTAATTAGACATTTGCGGAGCTTGGTTTCAGTCTGTTTTGACACGAGAAGTCGAAGGTGCTTCCCCAAGAACATTCCTTCGGTTCTCGAATGAAAGAGAAACCCTCGACGTACTCTCCGACTTGTACGAATCCTACTGTTTTTTCCCCTTTTGACGTTTCCTTTGGACCTGCCACCCTCGAGGTAGAAAATACCCCAGGGTAATGTTCCGATTGCGCTTGATGGGACTTTGACCCCACGGAGATTCGAAGCCAAACGGTAACACCCCAAGTCCTATTGAGTGACACTGGAACCACCTGATCCTCAGTGTCGGGATGACCTTTCGATTCGCTGGACACTGAGAGATACCGGGCAAAGATGTCCGATAGGAATCGTTGATAGGAATGAGACACGACTGCATCAGTATGAAGGGTAAAAAGGGGGCGATTCATCAGAGGGAACCTCCAGACGTTGAAAACCACCCCAGTCACTCCGCTTCAACTTCCACCCTCTCTCTCTCTCTCTCTCTACTAGCTCCCCAGTTCGCTAACCGGCAATTTCCAACTGACGTGTAATTGGACATGCGCGATATCACATTACGAGAGCTTGAGTCATCGTGGATGTTGCCGGCTATACAACCGCCCGAAAGCCCTCCGGAGCTCTTTCGGATTCCCCCAAGCTTGAATATCCGAATGATCAATGGCAACGAGAGTGAAGGTGTTATCGCCACTTTGCATCAGGTCGAAAAGCTTTCCCAGATATTCGAATCTCAGGTAGGATAGAAAAGCCAGACGCTTTGGGGTCTCAATGATTCCACATTACCTACCTAACGCGCTCTTCTTCAGCGCAGTTCCTTTCTGACGTATCCGGGTAGACGATTATCGCAAAAAGCAACGGCAGAAAGAGCAACAGAAGATACGACGCGATGAAATTTCTCGCCTGGAACGTTCGTGCTTACCGTGTACATTTCAGCATCGCTAACCTACTTTTTTTCTTCACATGATGGCGCAGAAAAGCTCTCGGCGAGCTGTGCGCTTAACGAACGTACATTTTGATGTGGCTGAAAAGCCAGACGCCAAATTGCATCGTACGCCATCGGCTATACGCGCTTGTAGCCTCGTAAACAACCGAACGCGTTGAAATCTGCTTTCAACACGGATAGGTACACAGCTACTTTGGGGAAAAAAATACCGCAGCTATTTTCGGGTGTCGTATTTGCACCAGGAACAATCCTAAACGTTTCGGATTGCTTGGTATCAGCTTTTTGGTGGTTCGGCCCAAGTTATCATCAGGGAGGTACCAGATGTTACATAGATGGGGAAACTACGGCAAGATAGCGAAAATCAGTACCGTAAACTGGGGCTACATGGACACAACTTCATTCATGTAGAAACTGTGACATAAAAGCCTGGTAAGCTTAGATTTTGTTTATTTTGTGTTTGCATCTTGTTGCTTCGTGTAGTTAGGGTTCAGAAATAGTGGACACGTAGAAAAAAACTCTAGAGTCAAAACACTACATCAATTACGAACAAGCGGACATGAAAAAAAGCTATGGATGCAGTTCGAATGGGAATGTCGAAGAAAAAAGCCACAGAAACTTTCAAAGTGCCTCGACTTACGTTAGTACGGAAGATGCTTGGAAGAAGAAATAAATTGTTTACAATAAACAATTTAATTTATATAATAGTGGTATATTAAATAGTTTAACAGATTTGGTTACATTATTTATCGTGTTTTCCAATTTTCATTCGGTAAAATAGATACGTACCTATACTGTAAAATATACATCCATAAACTTTTAGTTACATTTTAAGGGGAAATTCGACCACTTAACGTGCAAAGTAAGGGATTTTCCGTCAAAAGCAATATAGTGTCCAAGAAGCCCCAAAAACGGGGCTACTTGAATACTCCTTTTGTATATTTTTAACTGTGCGCGTATCGAATATTTTCAATAATTTATGGTAGCTATATAATTCTAACGGTTAGGTCGTTACGATGGACACGTTGGGGCGTGATTGCCCCAACTTTATTTGTTCTTTTTGAATACCAAAAAATGTGAAAAAACGTGTCCAAGTGGCCCCATAATCTACGAACTTGGCAATTTTCATTCGGTCAAAGTGATCATTGAAGCATGGTGGAACTCGAAATGAGATTAGCGTAGCTATAAGAAGGATTGCTAGGCTTGGAAACAGGACTTGACGTAGACGAGAAGCACACCTAGACCGTATCCTTCTTACGAGAATCAAGTATAAATTGGATTGTCAATTGTTCGAGTCACCGGAGGCTTTCAAGATCGTACTCTGGTTTGTGTCTCGAAATTCTTTCTGTCGAAACTACTATTGACCCGAAGACCTTTGCTGGAAGAAGAAAAGTAGCAACGTGGTTTTGCTCCGAGGACTGGCATGCTCGAGTCCTGCAAGTTGCACGAGAGAAATACGA
This sequence comes from Ophioninae sp. B BG-2022a, assembly GCA_030522765.1. Taxonomy (NCBI): domain Eukaryota; kingdom Metazoa; phylum Arthropoda; class Insecta; order Hymenoptera; family Ichneumonidae; species Ophioninae sp. B BG-2022a. The sequence continues at coordinate 3,452 of JAPYZJ010003053.1, read as the reverse complement.
GGGAAGAAATACTGCGATGGATACCCGGGCGTCGCTTGAGGTCTTACATCGTCATTAAGCTTCCAACGACGAATAGAACCGCATTGGACGGTCGCCGCATCCTGGAATGATAGTTCCCGATACCGATGTGCCGTACAGAGCTTGGAAAATGGTAAGAGAGAAACGTAACGCTTGGTCACATGGGAATCGTTACTGCGGCTTTCAAACACGAACGTATGGGAACTTGGAGAATACCAGACCACGTAATGGCACTGATAAACGAGGGTGCACCTAGACGCTTTCTGATTCTAGAAATCTCCATACATCCTCGCCCTCTTTTCTATGTCCTCTATCCCGGCCTCTCCAATTTTGGGGATTTCGTTCGCTTAGTACTTGAGCGTGATTAGGACCGCTCGGATTCTCATGACCACCGCTACGATATTGCTGCATAGACCGTTCACCATAAAGTTTGTACTAAATGGGCGATCCTCCAATCCTTTCGAATGGATATTAGAAAATCACAAAATGTCTTAAAGATTTTACGGATAATAGTTCTTTAAATAATAATAAGACATTAATGATTGTAGAATGTTCTGCTCAATAATTGAATAATTGTAATCATATTAATTTAACACGGTCGCGTATGGAGCATTTGCAGACCGTGTTGTCGTCTTTGGCAGTCTATTTATACAATAGTTGATTATTTTTTATTATCTACTTCATTTATTATTTATATTTATTTATTATTTATTTTAACGATGAATTAATCAGCAATCATTGTAGAACTCAATATATATCAAGTTTTTGGGTAATTATTGATAAAAACAAGACTTTCCAATTAAACTTAAAACCTTAAAAAGACTTAAAAACAAGAAGATTGAAAAACGTTTCAATAAAATCTAAAAATTGATCCATTTTTTATTGGATAGGTGAAACAGATGTGCAGTCACTGACATTTCGATGCCTTAAAAATTGTCTTCGCATTAGAATTTCTCGAGTTCTGTTTTTTCTGAGTCAGCAATTACGAAACGTCAGTTTTTCCCATCCTAGCTTCCTTAGCTTGTGTTTGTTTGGATTGGGTGGACGAGAGGGGGCGTCAGGGCAGTCGTTAACCGTTAGTGGACTATCAAATCGTTATTGGTCTTCCGATTTCGATTTTCAGAGTTTCATTAGTTTTCCTTGTACCAACATACTCGAAAGCCATTGTAGCAACGGACAACGAAGACATAAAAAAAAAAGGTAGGAAAACATTCAAGATTTTTCGATATTCAGTCTTCAGTCCTCAAATAATTCCATCGAAGCTGAATGGTCAACGAAGCGAGGACGGGGATGCCAGAAGACAGATACCTCATCGATCGGTTCCTCTCTGGCAATAACCCGATTGACGAAGGGGTCAAGCCGGTAACGGGGTTGCGAGTAACACGGTATATAACGACGGATGTATGGTAGCCATAGAGGATTGGTGAGACTGAGCCTTGAGGAACGAGCAAAGTACAGGTGAGGTAGATAGGGATGAGAAGTGGAAGGAGAAGGCTTGTTCATGGGTCGAGCCAGGGTGGAACGTAGTTAAGGCCTTGAGAGAAATCCGGGTATAGGGATGACGAGCCTGGAACAGCAACGATCAGCCTAGGGTCTTACATCAACATTTACTTGCTCCGCTCGGCCCGATCGTGAACAGGACACGGAGGAGGGCAAACGGCAGCGAGCTAGGGGTGTTCATCATCGGTAGCAACGAGGCCCTTTGGCTTCCCGAATTCTACGATAGTCTCATCAAGGTTGATAGAAGGGCCTTCGTCTACAATGTCGTAACGCTCCGCTTTAAAGATCGATCTTATATACACCGAGGCTCGTGCGATACCGTGGTTCAACCACTGATGACAAGCTTTGACGCCGCTCCAGGAACCCCAAGCATGCTCCTTTGGTTTCCAGTGTACAAGGAAAGACGGAGAGATTGATGACGACAGAGAGAAAGAGAGAGAGAGAGAGAGAGAGAGAGAGAGCTTTGGAACCTGGTGGCATCCACCGTTGATATTACCCAGAAGCCCAACGCTTCTGTATTACAGTATATCGTAACATCCGATGAGAGGACACAGCCAAGAAGATCCTCTTTAGGACCGAGAGTGACGAAGAGCCATGTTAGCACAGCCAGATTGTCATCGTTTTTACCATCGTCAACTGGCAATAGCGAAAAACACGGCTATCCTTCTCTCTGCATGAAACCGCGGTCATTGGAGACACCGCTTATTAACCGAGCCAACCAAACACCCATGATTTTCGCGATCAAAGTGGCCCCCGTCAACTCTGGCAACTTGGAAATTCCGAGTGAACGGTTGGTACTCGATGATGTCGATTGAAGCGAACTAACGATCCGGTCTTCAGCTTCCGACAGTCGAGAGGATAAGTTTTATCCAGTGACGCATATGCATGTTACCGCTATCCCAGCCTGTTACCAATCAATATGGGAGCTTCGGTACTGCCAGGACCATCCTCGAGACACCCTACACACATACACTACTGTATATATAACCAACCTCTGTCCACCTATCGTGATTATCGACTATTTGCAGATTCCATGAATATGCGATACCAGCGGGGTTCTGGATTGGCCAGGGATGGGCATCAACCAGAACCACCCTCAGAACGTACACCGGTCCTCGCGAGTTCGATGAACACTCCTAGACCAAACCCCACATCGCTCAATCCATACACACCCGTTCCTTTACCCCTCGTACCTACTCTCTCTCTCTCTCTTCCAGCAAAGTGGATGACATTCCGGTGGGATAGGAGAGAAGGCTCCAAAGCCGCATTAACGCCCGCTCGGCTACACCCTATATCTACTTCCCACATCCACGCATCCCCTTTATACCAGTAATATCGCGGTGATGCTGGAACCCTCCCCCCTCCCTCTCCCTCCTCTGCTACCGATGGAAAACGCGACCGAGGTACCCTCGTGTCCATCCCTCTGCGACCGTTTCTATACCTTCAGGTGTCGAACGGGTCACCAATAGCAAATTCGTAATCCGATGCACGCGTTACAACCCGACCGTTCAATCAAAAGCGTTCCGGACAGATGGATTCTGATTTTTGTGAATTTCGATATATCTACACTTTTTAGGATGAGTCGATAATGGTACCCAATATGGAGATGGAGAAATTGTTCGGATGGCTGTTGGAATCATGGAATGTTGGTTTGAATCGTGGATTGGTGGTCTATTGCTTTCGATGGAACAAAATGTCTTGCTGAGATCGCTGGTATCGAAGATCTCGTCATTCCAATATTCTTATCAGAAACAATTGGTTTCGAGAATGGAATTGAATGGGTTCTTTTTTGAAACAGCCACTTATTTATTATTGAAAAGTCTTATTATTAAAAGTATGGAAAATCTCGACACCATAATTCCATCATTATCAAAAAGATATGTCTTCTTGCTGAGATCGCTGGTATCGAAGATCTCGTCATTCCAACATTCTTA
>JAPYZJ010003052.1:0-30914 GCA_030522765.1 Ophioninae sp. B BG-2022a | reverse complement strand
TACTCATACACGAAGCCCGTCGAGGCTTCCCGGACGCTAGCGACAATTTTGCCTCGCGGTAGATAGCAGAAGCTCGCGCTAATTTTGTTTTACCGACGCAGCATCGGTTCGCGTCGGTAAGCGCGAAAATCTTCTGGTATGCTGGATAGCAATTAAGGACATGTCGAATACGTATCACGTGACACACGAGCGCGAGAGAGATAGTCGACATTTTTAAATCGCAATTTCTCCAGAACGAAACATTTTTATCGTAAAATTCAAGCATCTATTTCTGTCTCTATGAATTCTACAATGACTGATGCTCGAGTTTTCGCCGTAAACTTGATCGACGACGAGAAAACGGATTTCGAAAATTTGTCAGGTTATGTCGATGTTCGTCATGCTCTTAACATTGAAGAATTACTCGAATGAGGGGAGGTCAATACTTCGAAGCGAATATTCCGAAAACGCGGCACAAAAATGGAAAGTGTGAAAAAAAGGAAGAGCCTTTGTATTGGATTTTCGATACGAAGTGTCAAATTATGGTCGTAGAACGAAAAAATCTGGAACTCACTTTTCAGTTCGCTCGCTTCTGGTACGCAAGGTTTTTCATCCAGCAGACAACCAACGTAGCTTTTGAGAAGTCTCTCGCTCTTGATTATGTCGTCGACATTGATGTTGTCGTACTTGGTCGTGTACATTCGGTCCTCCGGTGTACAAAGGACCACGCCCATCATCAGGGCACCGTAAAAAATAGCGTAGAGGTTATGTTGACTCATCTCTGCTCTCGAATTTCGCTCTTTTGATGGAACGACTTTTCCGAGCCTTATATTCTTATAGGTTCGCGTGGCGTGCTTTGTTTTCTCGTTAATCGCGTGCATGACAAAATTGTACTAAAGTGCCCTGTCCAACGAGGTTACGTTCTCTGTCGAGTCGTGCTTACGAAACTTCGACTATGACGATTGGCAGTGACACGTTGATGAGACAGGAATATGAGTCCCTCATCGTTATCGATAATTCTATTCGTTCCGGGAAAATTGTTCCGTTCAATTTCCTGCCCCGATCAAAGCTGGATAAGGACAAAGTCTATGAAATAAATAAAAAGATATTACAATGAAATTGCTGCGACTCTTGAAGAATGAATTGAATGCTCGCAATATCTGTTGATATTCCAAATTCTAAATCTGAATTTCAAGTAAATCCAAATGCTCGTAATATGTCAGAATGCCCAAATATGTCAAAAACTCGTTTGTTTTTGACATATAAAATAACGCTATAATTACAGAATTACTTGAGGTCTATGGGAAATACTTCACGTGACGAGGATAAGGAAGTCCTCTCGATAAGGAAGTCCTCTCGATGCGGACTAGTCATGTAGCAAAAAATATCTTAATGATGATTTTCCGAGATCTCGAATATACAGGGTGTCCCAGGACGGAATGCCATTCGTGAAATGGAGGGTTGAGGGTGAAATTCTGAGTTGATTGATATAAGCATGTATGGTTCCCAGATGAACCCCTGAATTATGGTTAATTTTTAAAGACGGGCCAATCAAGCGCGCCCGATTAGGAGTACGTTGGTGAGCGGTACGCGCGTGTTTGGTGTCTGCCGGAGCAGTGTGCCCACAGTGGGTGCCTCGGTGAACATGCTTGCGTCGTGTAAAAAAAAGGGATAACACGCGGGGTAATAAAAGACATTCCAAATTTTCGGATAATTTTTATTGTCAATGTTTGTGCATAGTGATGATACCCTAGTTAATAAGAATAAATACGAATTGATTTCAACTATTATTTATTAAACTACAATCTATTTAAACTTATAAAAGTGATCCGTTGGCCGAGCGGGACGTTTGATCCCGATAGACGACATTTTTAAATCGCAATTTTTCAAGGACGAAACATTTTTATCAGAAAATTCAAGCATCTATTTCTATCTCTATGAATTCTACAAAAACTGATGTTCGATTTTTCGCTGTAATCTTAATCGACGCTGAGAAAACGGATTTCGAAAATTTGTGAGGTTATGTCGATGTTCGTCATGCTCTTAAGCGCTCACACCGAGGAGCGGGAGTGTCCGCATGGTGGGACTGCTCCGCCAGGCACCACTACACGCGCGTATCGCTCACCGACGTACTCCTGCTCATCGGGCGCGCTTGATTGGCCCGTCTTTAAAAATTGATCATAATTCAGGGGTTCATCTGGGAACCATACATGCTTATATCAATCGACTCAGAATTTTACCCCCAACCCCCCTATTTCACAGATGACATTCCGTCCTGGGACACCCTGTATAATTTTAAATTAATTAATATTAAATAAGCGTATCCAAGTGCACACAATTAGTCGACAGTTTATTATAACGCTGTGGCTAACCGTCCGGTTATCGGAGAAATAAGCGGATGTTATTCGTCCGAATAGTAGCGAATAGTAGTTCAGGCTGTATTCTTATAGTAAGTGTACATATATTGCGATTCGTGCTTGCTAGAATCTGGACGGATAACGTATATGTAATAGTCCGGATAGAATGTGTTTGATGGTCGAACAAACTGTCCGGATAAATAACATAGGTGTTATCCGGATGATATTTTCAAAATCGTGTAACTATTTAATCTATAGTTATAATTTTAACTATAATGGAATCGTGCAACTATCTATATCGACGAATAATATACGTTTGTTCGTCCGGATAAATTCCAGATTGTAATAATCTGTAAGAATTGTAAGAATTTCTAAAAATCTTAAGGATTTTCTAGTGTATATATCGTTTCGAAGTAACCGGAAGTTGGTTTTTTTTTCACCCAGAGAAGGAAAATTGCTTTGAGAAATTCCCAATTTCAAATATTGATTATTCGAAAATTAGTTCAATGAGTGGCATTGAAATTTCACAGAATAACTAAACATACAAAAATTCAAAATATTTTAAAAAATCATGTAAATCTTATGGGTCGACCCACCCGAATTCAGATTCGGTTTTAGCGATTTCGAATACGTATAGTGAACATGGACTGATATCTAGGTTAGAATCGAATATTGTGTGCATATTTGATACGTTTATTCGAGGTTATGTCATTAAATTTGAAGTCAGATTTCGTTTTAGCAAGCCCAAAAACGAGTAGTAAACGTAGTCTGACTTTGGCAAAGTTTTTTATTGCGATTCTGTAACAACAAACCGCACAATGATAATGAGGATAAAAATGAGAAATCGAAAATTAGAACTGCGCCGGAAACGGCGTTCGTCGGATCAAGCTTCAGTGACATCCGTGTCGTGATCCTCGGAATCGGTATCCGGAAGTTGGGCACACGCGAGGCAAATACCTCCGATATCCCGCCAACATTCCGGACAATGCATAAACGTACATCCGGGTGTGGTGCACGGTCGAAACTTGGGTCCATTCAGATTTTCGGATTCGCCGCAAATGAGGCACTTTTGCCTGGCGCAGGCGAAAAGTTGGAGCCAACCGCAGTAGCGCGGCGAGCGCAATCGAAGAGCCAGCCAGGGATCCAAATCGCGCTCGAGCAGATGAGCCCTCACGAGGGCTCGGACTTTACCCTTCATAAATCGAAAAAAACCGATTCTTCGCCTGAGAGTTTCATTGTACAGATAAAGTATACGTCTCTTCTCTCGTTTCCGATAGAAAAAGGAGCACACGCAACGACGCAAGCGTTGCGTGTAGGAAGTTAGCAAAAGCATCAACCAAATTCCCACGTATGTCGCGTAGATCTTCACCAATATGTAATTCGGTAACTCGGTTGGACGAGGCAAGCAAGCCTTGTTCGATACCACCATTTTCACACGTTTCTTCACGTTGAAACCCTTTATCACGCTTCTTATCAGCGAAGCTATCATCCCGGTGCCGCGAATGTCCAGGTTGAGGTCGTGACGACCGGCCTTCAGGTATGATGGAAAAATGAGAATATCTCATCAATCATAAAGCTAAGTAGTTTTCTTTTGGCGTTTCTTGGAGTTTTTGAAACAAAGAACGTCTTTCCTTAATTCAGCGTTATTTGTATTTTTTTCTTCTTTTAAATTTTATATGCGATTTAATTTTTTCATGATGCATTATTGTAGAGAAATAAGAGGATAAATACAGAAGGAATTTGAGTTTTTGTTTTTTTATTTTGCAAGTATTCACATTTCGTACTTGCAGTATTTACAAATCGCACTTGCAAAACTACCCATAATTATTCATTACGTATGATATTCAATTTTGACATATTTGTGTAATATGATCGAGTTTGAATGAATAAAAAAATGAAACAAACTAGTAACTAAATCGATGAAGAAAGTTGCAAAAATAATTATAAAAACGAAAGTTGGCTTCGTTATTTTTATTTAATTCAGTTTGGCAATAACAATATTTGCAAAGAGTACTGACCAGGGCAATTATGACGTTATTCAATATGTTAAAATAATACCTGAGTGATCTCAAGATGAGCATGGCGCCTGACCAATTCGAGTGTCTCGTAAAAGAGTTTGTCGAGGAGAACGAAGGTTGTTGCGGTCACCATTTCGAGGATGAGTTTGACCGTTTGCCCGATGAGGTTGGGTCTCTCGAGTTTCGCACTCCGAAGCCCATAGGGATCAACGAATTTCGCCATTTCAACTTTCTTAAGAGGCAAAAGGGTTGCGCTCCCACGTGCCTTTCGTCTCGCGTCGATTTTACGAAAGTAGCCAGTCACGTAACAATTGTCGTGCTCGATGTTAGTCAGATAAGAGTCGTGATAACTCTGGGCACCGATAATTATTCGAATGAACACAAAGGCGAGGCATCTCTTCAGGATTGTCATCACCCCGTCGAAGAATTCTTTTCTCACGTTGAAATCATGAAGTACAGCTTTCGCGGTATCACTTGCGGTGTGAATGTCCAAAATCGTCGGCGCTATTTTCGTCTGATACTGCAAATTTGCGGTCTTCAAACTTTTACCAAGCGCATCACGAGACCCTGTACTGAGAACGAATCAACATCGTTGTTTTTGGTTTCGAATAAAACGTTTTTTCTCTCCTTTTCGTAAAAACAAATTTCATCCTAATGATCTAGATAATAGATAATATTTTCAAAAATATCTAGATAATATATAATTTTTACTGAAATATATATAGATGTAAAATAATTTTATAATAAATATTTAAATAATAGATAATTCCATCGGGGTTATCTAGATAATAGATGGATAAATGCTATTGTAGATAACGACATCTAAGTGATTCATAATTTCATGAAGAGAATCCACATGAAATCGTTTATTGTGGAGATAAACCTGGATGAAATTATCTTTCCCGATAATCAAGATTAATTTATCTGTTATCTGCATTAATATCTCTACATATATTTCGAATAAAGGAAGATTTTGCGGACTTTTCAAACTGGCGTAACCCTCTCCGATTCCGGAGTCGACTTTTCCCTCAGGATCACAAATTCTTGAACCGCCCAGGGCCTGCACCACGTTGCAGACAAATGTCAACTTCATGGGCCAGCACAAGAGCCACGCGACGAAAAATGTCACTGCAGCGTAACACTTATCGTAGGCGTTCGCGAACATGTCTCTGGAACAATATTTATCACTATTTGCCATAGACACAACATACCTATCTGCTTTTCAAATTCTTTGTAGAATAACAATTAAAAATGATAAGATCAACATTGCCAAAAAAGTGAGTGTAAATAATAATTTTAAAAAATATAGCAATAATAATAATCAGGGAGAATTTTTGAGTTCTGTTTTCATAGTGTGAATTTTATATCCATGAGCTTTCGATCATGAGTCGATGCAATTGGTGAAAACGAAAAAAAAAAATTAATAACAATTAATTGTTTCTGTTTATTTTTCCATTGAATTTCATGTATAATGAAAAATATTTAAAAATATTGTATATCTATTAATCTAACGAAAATAATTAATATCGATATTATTAGAAAATTAACACCAATAACAATAGCCATAAAAGTAAACCAAAAAATGTAAACTAAAATGGAAGCTTTTCTTGAAAGGGCGTATGCCCTATTGGATGTGCAGAGTAACAACAACAGCAGTAATAATATTTTTTAAATTAAATTCTGAAAATAAAAAATTAAATTTAAGAAACGTATAAAATAATAATAATAATATTAATAACATAACCCGGGGGCTAGGTTTTGATGAGGTATTGGACAGAGAAGGAAATATGATGGAACGGGGAAGAAAGATGGCGGAACAGGAAATAAATGTGGAGGAAATTTAAATAGAGAGAGAGAGAAATCAATAAAAATAATAATAATTCAGCCGTGGCCAGAACTAAATTTATTTATATACATTTTTGTCTCCTCAATCATAAAAGTCCGAGGACGACAAATTGAAATAATTAAATCCTTACATTTTAACCGGAAATAAGGAAAAAGTGCAAAACCTTGCCTACACTTCTCCGAGCCGCGGCTCAATTGCTCCTCGCATCTCGCCTCAATTTTTTCGCTATACTTGGCCTCGTAAACTTCACCCTCCGAGGTGGCATTATCCACGGCCTTTTCCCGCTTCTCTCTTATTTCATCGCTACGCCTTGTGTCGTCGTTCAACTCGTCCAAATAATCGTTCTCCTCGTTCAAACGCCTCATCTCCTCCTCGCCCTCGATCTCCTCAGCTATCGGACTCATGAGGTCCCTGACCGAGGCCAGGGTATCCTTGACCTCATTTGCGTCCGTTTTCATGTTCAATATTGCCTGGACATATCAAACCCGGCTTATCCGGCATATCGCAGAGATGACAATCGACCTTTTTGTCATGCCGTTTGCCGTGACGTTCAAGCTTGCGTGCTCGGGACGTAACGATAATAAAAAAAATTATTTACTATTTTAGAAGGATTTAGAATTTCTTTTTTTCAAATTTGAATTTTAGATTTACAATGAGAGAACACAGGAACATTAGAACTTTTTTTTACATCCAAAATCGATGAGAACAATTTGAGTCTTGATAAAGATTTTATTTTTCTTTGCGTTTCAACGATGCAAACTTCGACGTTACGAAGCATCGTTGGAAATTAATCAAATTCTTTACCATTAATCAGTTTTTTCATCATTGATTTTGGACGCATAAAATAATTCACATGTTTTTACATAGTCTTATTGAAAATTTACGAATCCAACTTACAAGAAGAAGTTTTTTTAAACTATCTAAAAAGGCAGATAAAATAAAATGTTGCAAAAATCAATTCTTCATCATTACTCAAATTTTTCTCCATTGATGTTGGATAAAAAATCATTCAAATTCAAAATTTGTACTTATTTCTATCAGAACTATACAACAGCAATATTCAAAAAAGATCGTTTTCAAAATCGGGCTAAATAAATTGAGAAAAATACGAAAAAAAAAATTAATATCGTAGCATTCCAACGATCCAAACTTCACCGTCATATGAAAACCGATTCGTTCCATTATCAAACAAAAGAATCACTGAAACGTTTCCCTAATTTTCTCATCGACGATTTGTCAATCCATTTCGTAAATGATAACCGAAATAAAAAAAAAGTGGAACCAACACCGTTGCGTTCGAACGCTACAAACTTCAATTCCACTTGTCATCCTCGAGTGAGTATCTGAACTCGTAGTGCGTAGGCGATCCAGATAAAACAATCGGCGTCGGGACGTCGTCTTTTTTTTGTTAAACTATTTTTACCGTCAAACCGGTAGACCTTGCGATCACTCGGACTGCTAGAAAACGTGCAAACACGATCGCGATCGGTATTGCACGTTCTTAAGTATCTCATCGTCGAGATATATTTTTTTTTCCAATTCGTTTTCTGCGTTTAATTAAAAAAAAAGCAAGAAAAACGTCGCGCGAACTCGTTGCTTCCACTTTGCATATTTATTCAATTTATTGCACGACTGCACCGAGTCAGGAAAAATAAAATGGAGACGCCATTATTATCGGCCTATATCGCAAAATTATTAAATCCGCGTTTTTCTTTTCATTTTTCATTTTTTTTTTCCTTGTTGCGTCGCACTTTCTGATAAAGTTCGGAAGGAATATTCATCACCTGCTGAAACGGCTTGAACATGAGATCGTAACGTGTCTTGCTGAGATTGTGAATCAGCTGTGTCGTGCAGGCAAATGTCCTCACGACTTCCTTGCTGTTATAGGAGAGATTGAAAATTGGCCCGGCTATCACGTAACCTAGGACCAACGCTTTGAGGACTCCTCGACCGGCGCGCCCAAGAAAACTCGGTATCATCAAGAGGCAAACGCATCTCACCTGTTCGAAGTACCTTTTAACGTCGCGAATCTCGTATCCCTGACGAATCACGTCAATCAGTGTTTTTAACTTTGTCCAATCATTTTTCGGAGTCTCGTTTAAGTAGGAGAAATGGAAAAGTGATTTTAGGGACCGGGGTGATCAGAAATGGGAAAGTCCACTTTGGTTTCAACAATGTCAACTCCGAAGGAGTTTGAAACTTTTATCCTGTGAAACGTACGTTAGGGATACGTGGGAGATCGACATAACGGCAATTATTTTCGAAAAAGCTTTTCTCCGCGATGGTTGAGTCCGCAATGAAATATCGAGCATCAGTCTCTGTAGAATTCATGGACGGAGAGGGTGGTGCTCTAATTTTACGGTTAAAATGATTTATTATTGAGAAATCGTGGTTTAAATATTTGGAATATCGAATATTTAGAGGAAGTAGAAACTACACAACGTGACATATGAGTGCGAGAGAGATAAACAAAATTTTTAATCCGCGATGTGTCATTGATTAACAATATTTATAGTAAAATTGAAGCATCAACCCGTTTATAAATTCTACAGATACTGACGCTTTGTTTGACCAAAAAAGATGTCAAGGTCTGTGACGAAATTCGATATGAAAATTAAGGTATAAAAAATTATAAAAATTATATAATTATATATAAATTATAATTATATAAAAATTATATAATTATATATAAATTATAATTATAGAAAAATTATATAATAATATATAAAATTGTAGAAATTATAATTATAAAAAGGTAAGGTTATGTCGATCTTCAAGATGTTTTTTTTCATCGTTTATTCGATGCACCCCATTCATTGTCATTAGTTTGCACTTGACTCGTTATCAATTATCGAGATCGGATACCGGAAGTTGACCTAATGGAGAATATTGAAGAATCCCGAAAATGCCAGAGATATATTCGGACAAGCAAATCGAAAAATGGATTGTCGTTGATTGGATTCGAACAGAGATTAATGAGAACCGGAAGGGACTAAAATAACCTCGATCGAGATGTTACCTGAATCGAAGATGCGCAACCGATCGCGAGCATCGTGATCACCAATCCGCCCAGTGCTAAACTCGTATAGGGATCGAACCTCAAATCGATGATTACTCCGACGTAAAAGAGAATCCCGAGACCAAAACCGAGAAAGAATCCAACGGTCGCGCGTGCCTTCTTGTGGGTACCGATAGGATCGTAGCACAGATGAAACAACGCAGGACAACTTTTCAAATAGGTGGAGAGAAGCTTTTCACGATTTCGCTCGACGATGCGACCGAATCGGTTCATTCTCTCCAGCCCGTACATCCTTTCGTCCTGATTTTTCGTTTTGAATTTACTGATTTTATCGAATCGATCGTTTGCAGTCTCTTTCTGTCAAAGTCAAAATTCTCGCGTGTTCGATCGTCAATTTATTTCTGCACGTGAAACTAAATAGAAAAAAAAATGGACGCGCACGGTTTTTGAAGATCCTCGTGAGATAGAAGAAAAAAAATCGTTTTTGTCAAAATCCTAGTTCAATGGAATTAACAAAAAAAAGTTCTCTTTCTTAAGTTCCTCGTATAGTGGAACTGAAAAAAAAACATTCATTTTTGAGTTCTTTGGCGAGTGAGACTAAAACAACTATTTTTTACTCTCCTTGTCAAATGAAACTAAAAGAATTCATTTTTTTAAGTCAAGCGACTGGAAGAACGTGTTCGGTAAAAAAAAGTGTTTGCTTCTTAATCGACTGTCGATATCTAGTGTAAATCTAAGTTAACCCATCTGCATCCAAGCGGGGAATAATCCACTACCGGGAATTGAATAATCCGCGTTGGGATGCAAATAGGTTAATACCAATAGAAGTTTTTTACTCCACTTCGAAGTTTTTTTTTCCAAGTTTCTCGTCGAATTGAATTAGAAAAAAATGTTTTTATAATTTCATCAAATGGAAATAAAAGCAACGATTTTTTAAAAGTTCGTCAGACAGAAATTCACGAAAACACGTTTTTATTTTTTCCTCGTCAAATGGGATAAGAAAAAACGTTTTTAACGTTTCTTTTAAGATCAATGACTATACTAGAAATCGTCTTCGCAAATATCAGCAAATTTAAACGAAAGTCAGGAACGAATATCAGTGAAGATTTATTCGTACGTATCGACGACGGTTTTCGACAATTTCCCTCTGCCTCGGTAGGAATACGATGCGGTAGAGGCTCGTAAAAAACATATTGAAGAATTTGTATCTATTGACAGTGTGCAGTAAAAGGGCAGGATATGAAATTGCGAAGAGTTGCAAGATGTAACCAATAAACATTAAAAACGAAAAAATCGATCTTCCAACTTTCGTAATTTTTTGCTAATGTCTAGCTAACTGGCTGATAAAATAACGTTACACTATACGAACTAGTCGAAGAACGAAAAAAGACGATCAGGCAACGAAGAAAATGATGATTCCAAGTTACGAATAATAACGGAAACAAATACGTCGTTTTACTGTCAACAATTTATTGAAGCTCAGCGATATTATTAATTTTGCATGCTATATTTCCTCTGCTTTGTTTCTTAAAATTTATATACAAAACTCGTAGCGTTTTGAAAAGAAAAAAAAATTTACTGATCCGGTTAATCAGTTATTGCACGAAGAATTGTGTATTGTTGTTGTTCGTTTCAATTCTGGATACTTGGAGTCATCCAGTCGCACGGAATAGGGTCCCTGTGTACCTTCAAGCTTTGATGCCGAATTCCTGTGCCTTGGATTCCCACTTGGTTCTCCATTTCTTATCGGGATCGTATTTGTCAGCGAGTTCCTTCCACACCTCGGGTTTCTTGTCAACGAGGAAACGAATCATCTTCGTAGCTCCGTTCTTCTGCTTCTCGTTACACTTCTCACAGCCGGTCTCGATCGCGTCCGGAAGCACGGCTGAGAAATTATTTGAATCAACAACACAATCGTCGCACGTAGAAAAAAAAATGTCTGCTTCCCACAATATATTTTCCTCCGATGTAATCGACTATAGAAATTTCAACGGACATGGAAGTATACAGGGTGTCCCAGGACGAAATGTCATCCGTGAAATGGGGGGGGGGGGGTTGAGGCTGAAATTCTGAGTTATGTCATGGGATAACGAAAGAAATTTTCGAATAATTTTTTTGTCAATGTTAGTGCATAGTAATACACTAGTTAATGAGAATAAAAAAGAATTGATTTCAATTATTATTTATTAAACGATTATTCATAAAAACTTGTTAATAAATAAATAAATAAATAATTTATTAATTAATTGAACATATTAATACTATTATTTATTCTTCGATGATTGAAATTACACATTGGGCGTGATCACATCGCTCGTCGATGTGATCACGCCCAACAGGCGCGCCTGATTGGCTGCCTTAAAAAATTAATAACAATTCAGGGCTTGATCCGGGAACCATACATGCCCATATCAATCGACTCAGAATTTCATCCCCAACCCCCGGATGACACGGATGATATTCCGTCCTGGGTCACCTGGTATATATATTTTTTACTCATTCCAAAATGAAAAATATTTGGAAATGAGGAAAAATTTGACATTTTAGAATCGATATGGAACTGTATGAAATGCTTTTAGATAAATTGATTTTGAACAATCGTCATGTTTTTTGCGATTATTGCTGCTCGTCTCCAAAATGTTTCTACTTCGCAGTACTCAACCCTCAAAACTTTGGGCAATTTTTTTTTAGCTAATTAACCGCCATCGTTATAAGACTGAACATGATATCGAATTTGAAATTAAAATTTTTATGAATGCATGTTAACTTGAATGTTTCTTCATAATAGTAATCCAATACTCATGAGATTAAAGAAACCTTCCAATTTGTTATTAAAATTTCAATCAATTTGATTTTCATTAAAGTTTTCTTAATAATTATAATTCTATACTTTTAAAGATAGCAACAATTTCAAATTTGTAATTAAAATTTAAATCGATGTAATATGAATTAAAGTTTTTTTTCGTCATTGTAATCAAATACTTTTAAGATTAACCAAAACATCGATTTTTGAATTAAAATTTCAATGAAAGAAAATTAAGAAAAATAAAATAAAAATCTGACACATCAGCAAAACCCATAAAGTTCCCAACATTTTGGTGATTGCAAAAACTCAATATTTCCCGTTCAGTAAAACCTTACGGATACTAATCGAGGATTCAAGGGTTTCCACTCACCCTTAAGTTCCTTGCCATCGGGGGTGCAATTTCCTCTGTCCATCAAGCAGTTTACGTAATTCTTGAGAAGACGTTCGCTCTTGAGGATGTCATCAAGATTGATATCGTCATACTTGGTAGTGTACTGGGGACCGGCGGAGACGGCGGCGATCGCCACAGCGACGAACAACACCACGAGAACTTTCATGTCTACCGAAAAAAAAACAACAACAAAAAATCTTCAAGCTCCGATCGCAGCGACGTAAATATATGAAGAAAAATTAAAATTTTTCAACGAAAAAACACAAAAACGTAAAAACCAAAATTTCGCGAAGGCAACGAATGTTGAAAATGTGAAAAAATTGGTAGGTTGGAGCGATGAGGACTTTGATCGTTGGCGGTTTGTCTTACCTGATAATTAATAGTTGAGTCGAGTCGCTTTAGCAGCTCTCTGGTTGTTTCATCTTAGGAGGCCTGCTTTTATAGGCGACAAGTCAACGACGAAACGATTACGCAAATCTTGCAAATGAGAGGAAAAGAGAGGGATTAAGAGTGAGAAAAGGAGAAGAGGAACGAGGTTCGTTACAACGAGGTGATACAAGTGTCCTGAGAATCCACTCCCACCTTCACCTTTGATTCTTCAGCTTTATTCGCACGCGTTATCGAGCGTATATCCGAATACTCTCTCTCTCTCTCTCTCTCTATCTCTCTCCATCCCTCCCTCCCTCTCTCTCACTCATTTGCTGCCTCCAATGAACATCGCTCGATTCGTCATGTACGTTGCATTGATACACGACAAACGCGTTGCGTTACTCGCTTGCATTGGTGAGATATCCTGTGCTCTTGACATTGAAACGACCACCGGGTGCGTTACGAACATTTATTTTTCAATCGCTGCTTTTTCGATCCAAAACATTCGGCATAGAGAAAATTCGATGGCTTTTTATTACTCGAAAACAAAAATATTCAGACGAAATTATCATTCTGACTTGAAAAATTGTTTAATTTATATATTTATTGAGTACAAAATAGAGGTATATTATTGGTAATAAGTTAAGGGAATAAAAAATCCAATTGGAATAAGTCGTCAACAAGAAAAAATGAAAAACTTCCTGATCTATTATTATTTTTTATTGTTTAGTAGTTTATGGGTTAACTAGTTTGATTAGTTTATAAACAAAACGTTATATTTTCAATATGAAAATAATATAATATAATATGTAAATAAAAAATATTCAAAGGAATTAACTTATCTTCATCTTATAAAAGGCAATAAAAGAAATGTATTTTTTTTAACATTATCAATAATTAATTCAACTTCGATTAAAAACATTAATTCATTCATCTGTTTATTGAAAACACAATAGAGTTCCATTATTAATTTATTCAAGTTTAATAAAAATTATTATTCTATTCAATAAATCATTTTACACAAAGGTAATATAAAAGTTTAATACAAAATATTTATTTAGTTCAATCAAAAAAAAACATTGTAGTTTTTATATGGAAATAATATTATTATTTATATGTCAATTCAAAAAATTATAAATATAAAAAATGCAATAAAAAGTAATGGATTTCTTCGATTTATCATACTGAATGATAGGTTTAAGGACCTAATGGGGGCGAGATGGAAACGCGGAGTTTTCCATTTTTGAAAATAATTTTTCCTGCACCGTTCTGATTTGCAACGCTAAAAACAGACCTTGGACTAGGTGTTAAACGTTTTTTCTCACATTGACATTTTCACGTGACGCATCACGCTCATTGGAGAAATATCCGAATCGTAAGAGCTAGCACGTAACCAACTTCGAGACGGTTTTCGATACGGACTTGGAGTCTTTGATGCGCGTCTGAATTTTAGCGCTTTTATGAATTTAATGAATACCATTTTATCCGGTAATGAAATATTTTTTTTTGTTCACATATGTTTGAGTCATTTTGATTCGGGTCCATTTAAAATGGCGTAATTTTCAAATCGAATAGAATGTTTTCGAAATTCTCAGTTTGCTGGGTATTAAAGTACGTATTCGGTGCCCTACCTTTGTTGTTTAACGAGTCACGTGTTTCCAACTGAATAAAAAATTTCTTTTGTGAAAATTTTTTCAAAAATTAAATCATGAAATAAAAAACATATCGGTAAGAAATTGTTTACTAAATCATTTTTTAAATAATTTAAAGAATTATTAATTTTCTGTGGTAGCGGACTTTAACGAAAATTGTGTATCAATCGATTGTGGTTTTTTGTTTCGTGGTGATAGTTATTTATACACATTTTTGTTGTTGATATTTTTATTGTAGGGTGGAAAGTCCAAATCCACCAACAGTAAACGGCAAAGACTTATAAAAATATTGAATATTTTCAGTATTAAAAATAAGTTATTTAATATTCAAGAATTTAATAACAATAAATATTTTAAATAATAATTTAATAATTTGATTAAAAGTTTATTATATTCGATAAATATAAATAGATAAAATATAATGAAAATATGGCTTAGGAATAATTGAATCGAAGTTTACAAAATATTTATCAAAACCTCCGGAATAATTAGATGAAAATTATTACGAATTACTTGTAATAATGTCCATCTTATTATTTCCAAGCTTTCGTTAAATAATTTCTCAGCAACGATGTAATTATCCCAAAGCTAATTCACTATTATTTAAAGTTTCTTTCAGACGATTAATTTTGAGAAATGATTTATCTCTCGTGTAGATCAGCTCGATTCTCATGAAGAATAAATATTGATCACGGTAGATGGGAGTCTCATCATCATAAACGACGCGCGTGGTTTCTTCTAACTCAGCAATTCATTTTTGGAGTTTGAGAAAAATGTAAAATAGCTGAAAATTATCCGCTAACGTTATCACCGATTTGTTCGTTTTCAAAAACATACGAAACGTTTATTTTTTTTTTGTACCATTGGTCAAAGAGAAAGTCTGTCGAGGTCTTTCAAACTTTATTCTTTTGCCCGCGAAAAAATATTGCATCTACATCTATTGAATGATTCATGTATCTGATAATGTACAGAATATGAGTTACGTAAATCGGTAAATCATACTTTTGGAAAAAAATGAACAATGGTCCTTAAATGTTTCGTGAAGCTTGGTTGAAGGACTTGGAAAAAAATGGCGGCCAAAAATCGTGATCCTCTCAAAGTCCAATCGCATATTCGGGAAGTGTGCTTCAAAATGAACCACAAAAAGTCAGACAGTAGTCCAAGAGAGCGAAACGTAGACGATAAAAATCGTCGTGTGCATTTAATCGGCTGCAGTAAAAAATTTACTAGCTAATACTGCTGGCTATTAAATTTCACGTAAAATATCGCTGCGCATTGTTTCGAATCGATACGCGTCACGATAAAACGTTATAATAATTTTTCTCCTCGTGGCTTCTCTGCTGACGTCATTTTCGTTAATAATTTTTCCTGGCTAAAAAAGGAAACATAAGAGAAAACATATAGATCCTTTAAACGTCGAATTTCTTTCTGTAAGATGAGAAAAGCGTTTTTCATGGGAAGATTCGAAAAGGGATTTACAAGTATTTTAGAAGAATAGAGGAAGTACGCAGAACGAAGAACAAGGAGGGAGAGGGCAGTGAGAGGGATGACAGGAAAAAAAGAGGAAAGCTAAGAAAAAGGCAGAAATGTACCTTAGTGCTGAGAGAAGGTCAAATTTCGTGTCAAAAACTTGATAAAAAGTTTTGGAAATAACATTCGATTTTTATTGATTGATTGATAATTAACCAAAAATTGAAAAGTTGTGCAAATGACACCCGTTTTCGTATGATTGATAACTAGCAACTAATTATTAAAAATATATTGAAAAGTTGTGCGAAAAAAACCCGATTGATTGGTTGATAATTAGCAATTGATAACGAAAATTGAATTAGAAAGATGAAATGAAAATAATAATCAATCATTTGTAAACTCGTGCAAATAGAACTCGATTTCATTAATCGGTAGATAATTAACAATAAATTTGATCGATCGATTGATTGATAAGAAAAGCGTTATAAATCGCGTTATCTGGTTTCCAGAATCATCTCGAAAGCGTCCTCCAGTCTTTCTCGCATTGTCTTTCGTATTAGCACATTTTGCAATTCCCTCTATGCTAATTGCCACGTATCCGTGTTTTAATTACTCGTCCTCGTTAGCCACGAGCGTAAAGCTCGTGCAAGTTTCGCGTAATTAACAGCTAGACGAACGAGTGAAGAAAAGAATGAAACAAAGAGGGCAAATGAAATCGAAAGGAAGAAAGAAAGAAAGAATCGACGTGTCTCCGGTTTGGACAATGGAGAGATCATTTCTTCCAGTTTATCTCACGTCAACGCTTCGATGCGTTTGAAGAATATCTAATATGTGTTCGAGTTAATTTATCAAGCTTCACTCTCATTCATGGATTCAAACAGCTCGAGAATTACGTGGTAAAATAGCGACTTTTTTTTTTCTTATAGATTCTGGTCAAGGATCGACCCGTTCGTATAAATGCGCGTCGAAGCAACGACAGCGATGATGCTGAATCGCGTCGTCCGTGCGAAACATCGCGCAGACATTTCTTTTTCTCTTTTTTCTTTTTTTGTCTGTCTTTTTGTATTCCCCTTCGCGAACGATGAGGCGATTTGAAAAATACGAAGTTCGTTCAAAAAATAAGGTGACTTTTCAAATTCCTCGGGCTAGGTACATTCGATTTTCGATTCTTGTTTGTTTGTTGTGTCCCCTTGGTACACATGTCCCCACATGTGTTGACAAAATCAGCTACTTTCCATATTTAGTCTGACATCTATCTATATCTATATCTATATCTTCTATCTATACTTATAATAAAATTGTAACAGACCGATGTCTGTACATTGAAGATATTTTAAAAAAATGATAGGGGGGTCTTTATTAGAGCTACAGGATCCAAATTAACAGTTTTTAGAATTTTTGTCTGTCTGTATGTTTGTACGCGCATCACGCAAAAACGACTGCATGGATTTGAATGGGGTTTTCACCGCTCTGCTTATAGATGCCTAACTTAAAATATAGGCTATAGTTTACAACAGGGAAAGTTATTTTTCCAATATTTTATTTTTTCATAGAATAATATCGTGTTGTAATTTTATACAACGCCATCTATTGAAACGATGAGGAATTTCTCAAAACTTAATGTTGACTTAGACGTCTCAAAAAAAATGACAACGTAGTTGTACATTAATTTTTAATAGATGGTGCTCCTTACCTCTTTGGAGGTTTATCAAAAAAAAATGTGTTAATATTTAACGGTGTACAAATTACTTTTCTTTTCTTAAAGTATATAATAAATTGATTATTATATTCATTTATTTAAATTTAAATTATTATATTTATGTAAATTATTTGGTATAATTTTATATGCAGTATTTTATTGGTATTTAATTCTCAACTATCACTGCAAAAATAAAATACAGATTCGAAGTACCACGCGTACGAAGTCGCTGGCAAAAGCTAGTTAATAAATCTAAAGATTAGAGTCGTGTTTGGGTTTGTTTGGGTTTGTTGTGCTGTCGAAAACGATAATGCACGTGCTCACGCATCGTTGCTCGTTCGTCATTGTTTTGGGGAAAAAGAACAGCGCAATCATGCCTCAGTCACCGTATTCAACGGACTTAGCACCGAGCGACTGTTTTCTGTTCCCGAAAACGAAAAAGAGCTATGAAAGGACGCAGATTTGTCACGATTGAGGAGATGCATCGCTAAGAGAAAATGAATAAATATTTTTCGAGGAAACTAGTCACTTTACATTTTTAACAAGCCTCGTATGAACGACCCCGCGTCGATCTTTGGCCAGAAGATGATTCACCTGTGTTTCTTCCGCACAGACGAACGCGCGAGATTTCCAAGGATGTGTGATTATCGTTTCTTTCTTCCGTTTTTTTTTTCTGTTTTCATCGATTCTTCCACTACGCCAAATGCATAGATAATTGCCTTCTCTCACGCGTGTCACGCGCGCTCGTTATATTGTTTGTGGAATAATCAAAATTTTTTTCCTTCGTTCATTTTTATTCTTGAAATCATCGGCGATTTTCAATATTAATAATAAAAAAAAAGCGGTATGTACGGTATTTATTCGCTGGACGTTTGCGAATCTCGCGCATCCTTGGATCTCGTTGTCTCCCTCTCTCTCTTTTTTTTCTTGTTGACCGTTTAAACCGTCAAAGCGGTTGCCGGTTTTTTTTTTTTTTGTTTGAGACGATTGTATTTCATTACAGAGCCGAGAATAAAAGGTTTTCGCGTGAAATATAAACAACAAATTGATAGCTAGCTATGTGAATAGCTTTTTTGAAAATGCCTTCTATAATGTTTAAAACTTTGTCACTGTCCTCTAAAATGGTCTCGAGACTGAAGACGTCAGGAGTACAATTAAAAAACTGGGCAAGTGCGAGTCGGACTCGCGCCCGTAGCAAAAAACGGTAAAAAATCGTGTTTTTTGTATGGGAGCCCCCCTTAAATATTTATTTGAAGTTAATTTTATTATTCATTATTAAAGGAAATATATAACTGAGTATTTTGTGAATACTTCAAGTGCCTACCTGCTGCCATTATTGATATGGAGCAAAATAGAGCAAAAAAATTATGTTTATTGTATGAAAGCCCCCCTTAAATATTCATTTTTTTGTTTTTAGTATTTGTTGTTATAGCGGCAACAGAAGTACATAATTCGTGAAAATTTCAGCTGTTTAGCTATAGCGATTCTTGAGATACAGCTTGGAGACAGACAGACGGACAGACAGACAGACAGACAGCGAAGTCTTAGTAATAGGGTCCCATTTTTACCCTTTGGGTACGAAACCCTAAAAAGAAAGTCCCTCCTTATCTTCTTATCTTCCTAGTTTCAAACGGAAATAATTCATCATTGCAATTAATGTACTTTGATTGAAGAGAAAATACAAAAAATTATTCAATTAAAGATTGAATAATTTTTTTTTTTGTTTCTCGTTCGAATCTAATATTTACCGGAAAATATAAGATTTCGAAGACTGGTTCTCGCCCCTTTCTACGAAAATAATAAATCAAAATTGATATTCAAATATATCCCGAATTTTCTCTCTGAAAAAAATTCCTATATGCTTTATGGGCATGGAAATGTTTGTTCTCTTTATTCTTTCTCTGCAAAGATTATTAGAAAATATTATCATTGAAAATATTGTTTTTCTCTGAATTTCTCTGAATTTCTCTGAATTTCTCTCAGTTTAGAGAAATGGAAAAAAGATTAATTTGACCAGCAAAGTGGTGACCTTGAGTTCAATGGTCACCTATATATGCATTCAGAATATTAAATTTTAGCATCAGACTGTATCCTGTATGTTTTGGATTAAGGTAGGATTCTACTTTGGACGTTCGAAAAGAAGGCTATTTTTATGAATTTTTTATGACATTTTGAATTTTTTATGAGATCCAAGGTATTGATGTGAGATTTGTTAGGCTTAATAAGTGCACGCTTTAAAAACATTTAAAACGTTTCATCATATATTTTATGTGTTTTTAACACACATAAACACCATTTGAATGAAACGCCTCGATTAGTAGATGGTTCTACACTGCTGCTGGAATTTCAAAAATGGGTTATCTAAGAGACAACATTTTTGCATTTTTTGCATTTTAAAAGTTTGGGGTATTCTTGGGAAACCGAAACACAGAACAGGCTCGTGTTCCGGAAGCTCTCTGACGTGATCAACATGTTGCCCCCTTAATTTCGCACACTTCTGGTCTTCCTCTTAGTACTTCGGCACGCTAGAGCTTTCAATGAATTTTCATGCGTGTGAGAGGTCTCACTGACGAGAAAAAAAAACGGAAGCAAAAAAGAGACCCCTTTTTTGCTTCCGTTTTTTTTTTTCGTCCTGCGAATAACGACGGCGACTTGAATATTCAAGTTTTTTTTTTCGTCGTTCGTCCTCCTTCACAGCCACCCACACACACGTGCCTCGTCCACGCGGGTGAATCAGCGTTGCATCCTCGCCAGTCACGTTTCATCGAGACGTTGATAATACCGCGATGCGATAAACACTCTGATGACTGTGGAAAGTCCCGGCGAGGCAAAGATCGAAGATCTTTCGTCGTTGAAACTTCTCCCAGACGCACGTTCTCCATTCCTCAGGCAGACGGGAGAGGGACACACTCGAGCAGGATTAATCCGAAGAATTTCTGTCGAGTGACAAACGAGAACAAAAAGAGAAAAAGAAAAAAAAATGAATGAATGAAACGAGTAAATAAATGTACGAGGCAACGAGCGAGATACTGTGCAATTTATTCTACGTACGCCCGAGGCGTACGAATTTCGCATTTTCACTTATTCCTTGTCTTATTTTTTCAACCGCTTCGCCTCTCCTTACGTTCCAACGAGAAGCCTTGAATTCGAACGTTTCGCGTTTATCGAGATAATCGTAGTGACACAGTCGTGGAAACGTTATTATTATTTGTTGATTATGAAACTCGATGAGTTATCGATATAGGTCAATTATTAAATGCTTCGGAGTTTCGCCTTGTTGCAATATTTGGAAACGATCTCCGGCGATATTCGTTTCATCCTCTTTTTTTTTTTGTGTTTCAATCTCAAGCACGAATAATCATCGGCTGTTGTGTCTTCGACGATCCTCAATTTTACAATTTGTTTATTACACTACGACGCGTTGATTCTTTGTTCGTTCGTTCGTTCCTTTCTTCTCTTCTTCGCTAACCTCTAACGCGTATTATCAGGTACCTACGTCCCATCGCGAAAAGGATTAAACGAAAAAAAACAAAATAATTAATAAACAGCCATGAAAAACATTCGCGAGACTTTCCAAGCGTATTTCCAAGCTTTCGAACACAGTTTCATTTTTTATAATGCATACTCAATCGTGTATTCAAGAAATTATTGTTTTTTTTGTTTCTGTAAACGTCTATGTACATCGTGCAAATAAAGAAAATAAATGTGTTGTCAAATGTTTTTTTTTTTCATTTTTGTTCGTTTAATGACTAAACGTAAAGTTCGTTATTCATAACTCCCAATCGCGTTCACCTTTTCTTCTTGTCCTTCTTTGACAACTTTCCTCTTTTTATTTTTATTATTGTTTTTTTTTTTCAAAGAATCGCGTTCACGCGACTGCGAAATTGGCGTACTTTCAATTAGCTTGATTTTTGTTCACCCTTGATTAAAATTTCGGCTAAATCGTATAGGCTAATCTACTTAAATATTATCTCACAATATTATGTATAAATATTTACACAACCGGTAGGCTCTGAGTTTCAAATTTTTCTCTTCGTAACACTCCGAGTTCGGCAAACTTGTTTTTTAATGTCACACGATAGAGCACGATAACATTTTAGACTTTTTCAAATTTCTCTCTTTCTCTTGTGCTCCCATTCGTACGAACAACAATATTTTCGTACTCGGAATTTCAGCCTATTCTAGAAACTATTCTAGAAACTCGAATCGTATCGAGGATCGTAGAGCTATGCGGATAACGTTCCATCTTTTTTTTTTTATATATGGGCTTTGTATCGACGTAGTGAAAAAATATACATCCGTTCCGGGCCGTTATCACTTCGACACGCAGCTAAATCCATTTTTTTTTCTTTCTTCAATCAAATTTTTCATTAATGAATTTTAGCAACGGTCTCATCGAAAAAATGAGCCGAATTGGCGGGTGTGTTTGATTGTGTAACAGTTTGAAGCAATGATCAACCCGCATCTCTTGTATCGGCAAAAGGACGTTGCCGAATGTTTTCTCATTTTCTAATTCCGTAAGGAAAGATCGTCAACTCTGTTTGATAAACGTGCTTGAATATTTCCTTGCCTTTTTTATCACCATTGAAACGTTTTAGGAAGCTTATTCTTACTATTTTGGAAAAAATTGTGTTACGTCACAGAAGTAAGTTTCGATCAACGGTGATTTCGAAAGAATCAGAATCATATGTTTCCTCGTAGAATTTCCGATATTCGGATGAACAATTGTTTTGGAACATTTGTGCATGTATTAGAACGCGATATATCGGTGATAAGAAATTTCGTGTATGAAATTTGAAGAAAAACAATACCAAAGAAGCTTAAACTAAAAAAACGTGCGTTGTACATTTGGTATAATGCATTCGTAAATGTATTATCTTCATATACACGAATATCCAGCCGGCAAAATAAATCACGGAGTCTGGAACTTTTTTAAAGATTTTATAATGAAAAAAAAGGGAGTCCATCCTTTTTTTGAGAAACGTACATTCGCACGTGAAAGATTCAAGTTCACCAATGACCGATTCTCGAATTATTTCGTCGTCAAAAATGTCAAGGTGGAAAAAGCTCGTTGCGTGTTTTCACGAAAGTTTTGTGCTTCGAACGTTTGTCTGCTAACTACAACGTTGATTATCCTTTTTCTTTTATACTAAGGAAGGTACAAAGGACTCTTTACTAGGTAGGCGTTATTGGCGAAAAGATCTCTCGACACGATCGTTTTGATAAACGATAAAAATCGGTGGCTCAGAGGCGAAGAGATTTGATTCAATTAGCTATGATACATTTTCACCTCGTGGGGCGCGATACGTGTAAACTCTCGAGCACGTCCGGAAACCGTAACGGGCGAATAAAATAGAGAAATGCGTTTCGACCGTTTCGACTTGACACGAGGACAACTCAAGTGGAAGATTGTATTGAGCAATGCGAGTCGTTAAGGGGGAAACGAAAAATGGAAAAAATGTAATAATTTTTTTGAATCGATGACAATCGATTTTGTTTCTTCGAAGGTCGCGCAATCGCGATATTGACGGAAGAGAAAACGTTCTGCGTAATACCATTCGAATTTCACGTTCAGAAACGATAAATAATGTTGACAGAATTTGCAAAAAGGAAATAATGCTTTTCCTTGTGTGCATCCGCACGTGTCGCAAACTTCTTTTGTTGTGTCTTGGTCGGTTAAATATTATTGAAATGTTATTATAATGACGAAGCGAGCGAAGAGAGCTTGTAGAAGGACGTTGCATTGGGTCGATGAGGACGTTCAGTTGGCTGTTATGAGCCCGGTGGCTACGAGGTAATGAAGGATTCTTATTTCTGGCTCTGACTGAGGTACAAGGCTCGCTTTTCGATTACCGTTCAGGTACTCCTGCATCAGGAACAAAAAAGAGTTATTAGTCGCAAATAAAAATTCGATAGCCTCTATTTTTTTTTCGTTCGAACGGTAATCCCATTTTTCATAATTGAAAGCATTTTTTTTTTGTTATCACTTGTTATCTTTGTTTTTTCAATTTGGTAATTATGTACTTTAGTGACTTTTCCGAAATATGCGTGTTTAATTTATTTTTTGTTATTTTCTCATTGCGTGGATTATAAATAATGATCTTCAATCGGGGGAGACTGAAATCTACCTCCCATGAAAAATTATGGGGTTTTGAAGTTCGTGGAAACATGTGATAAAAATGGGGCGTGAATTTTCTGCAAAATGACTCGATTTTCGTCTATCTCGTTGACTTTTTATGTAAGGGTAACTGTTTATGGAAAGGTGGAAGCTTCCCCCGGCGGAATATCATCATTTATAACCCAATCAATGAGAAAATTACAAAAAATAAATTTTGCACGCATTTTTCGAAAAAATCACTAAAGTACATAATTACCTTCAATTTTTTCGTTTCTTTTAATAATCTTCGAGCTTTTAAATTTTTCGCTTAAAATTAAATCCACATTTTTAACCTAAAAGACTGAAAAAGTCTGAAGGTTGGAAAAGTCACTATTTTTTTCATTTTTATGAATATTTAAGTATTTGCTTCGTGTAATGAGAGGAAAGATACTTGCTTGCAAAAGAAGGGTTTTTTGTGTCAAATATTGTGTCGGCTTGAGATCAAGCTGTAGGCACAATGATTTTTCCTGTTTGCTGAGAAGATGCGACGCCGCCTCGACCTCGATGTCTCTCTTCTCCGTATCACCGAGCGCACCGCCAACTCTCGTCGACGACGTTGCCCCGTTGTTGCTATTATTGTTGTTGTTTGTATTGTTGTTATTGTTGTTGTTTTTATGCACAGAAGAGTATTGAATGTTCGGATTCGCGCTGTTCTCCGCCTCGAATGGCTGCTGATTAGCTTGAATCATCCGACTGTGATTGGCTTGATTGACTGTGGATGTGCTGCTGGCCGATTCGACTTTTGCAATGTACTTTCGGTCTGTGGAACAGTAACTTTTTTCTTCTTCTCTGAAAAACGATAACACGAGACATATCAACATTTTCTTGAAATTATACAGACTTTGTTTTTCTCGACGTTAACATTAATTTTTAAAATATACAAATATTGTATGGGCCCCTCAAAAGTATCGAATTTGTGGGAGATGAAGTTTCCAACAACGTAGCCAAAAATTCAAGTCGAAATCTATTTTCTGAATGCAGTTTTAATATGAAAATCAAACTTGTAATTTTCCGTTGATTTTTCTCATCGTTTCAATTTTTTTTAAATATGTAACTTTACTGAGGCGGAAATCCAAAATGTGAATGGCTGGCGTCCCGCAACCACTGTTATTTTTTCCAGCCTCAGCTATTCACCGCATTGCCGTTTGCTGAGAATGTATGAGATCGAGAAACAAAGTGCGAAATATCAGTAAGTTCCGAGGAGTATTGATATTTACGGTTTTTTAATTCGTTTCGAATAAACATCCATATTTTCTTATCTATTAATATTATGTAATTTTTCATTTTCTCTAACCAGCATATTTTGCACGTTTGTTTTCCGTAGAATGCCGTGACAGAGTAGTAAACCGAAATGTGATCTCCACAGAAAAAGGCCACTGTCACACTATTTTTTAAAAAACAGTCGTTACAAAAGAATTTTTATTAGCCGGAAAGGAAACTTTGATTAGTCCTAATGAAAACACAGAAGCAACTTTTTTTTAATCCCACAGAAGTCACAATTATGTATCTTTCAAAAACCAAAAAAAAACAAAAAAACAGAAAAACGTCGTTTTATTGTATAAAAAGAAGAACGACCCAATGACATTATACTTGTTTAATTATCGCCAAAAAGATACGTCTGCACCCTTATTGTTCTCGAGACCAATAGTAACATTAACAAACCCAAGTTTTTTATCATTACGATTATTCTCAACGATTCTAAAAGTTAAACAGCGAAAACTACGCTGAATAAAAGACGTTAGAAATTTAAAACGAATTTTATTCGATCGAGCCAGAATATTGCAATGAAATTTTTGCAAGTGAAACGATCCACGTAATTTCGTAACCACGGCAGTGACCCTCCAAAAGTCTCATACACCCTTAAAAATATTCTGGAAACAACAATAACGTAAGAGCTCAACGATGCTTCAGCATATGCTCGAATTAGACATTTCTTACCTTCTTTTTGAGGTGTGGCGGTGTATTGGAGTGGACGGCCCACTGCTGCCCTAAGTGAAATGCAAACTGATACAATCTGTTCACAAACGCCTGGCAACACGCACGACAAACAATGGTATTAGTCAAAAGTCAGGCGATGAAGTTTCGATGTAAAAGAAAAACATAAACACATTGAAACAAGTTCAGCGAATTTGATTCATTTTTTATATTTTTTTATAATGTTCTTAATTTGAACGCATCGTTTTTTGCTAGACGGATTTCCAGTTACCGCGTGCGTTCGAGCGAATCTTCAATCCATTGAATAATCAATTATTACGAGCAATCGAATTTATTTGTATTTCGTACGAAACATCGTTCGTTTGTGCTTTGAATTGCATCTTTTGTTTGATCGTAGTGCAATATTGTTTCGACGGTACGAAATACTTACAGATTTCTTCTCCGTCCAATGGTCAACGCTCTCGTTCTGACCCTGCGTTTGTACCATGACTTGTTCGAAGTGCGCGCATTCCTCGTGCCGCGTTATTCCATTCTCGCGATAACGATAGAGCTCCGACAATCGTAATCTTAGCTCGCGTTCTCTCTCGAGATTCACGAGAAACTGTTCGTACTCTTGGGCCGTGTAGAACTGCGCGAATACGCGCATCCTCTCCCGAAAATCTCTGGAAAAAATTTATTTATATTTTTTTTTTTCCATTCTCGCAATTGCTCGAGCGATAATAGGCCAATACTTAAGAGCATGACGAACATTACCACGTTAGACACGAGTGCGAGAGAGATAGTCGAAACGGTTTAAAACCGGCTTTTTCACGAATGAAACGTTTTTATTCAAAATAGCGACCGGGGGGACTTCGGTGCCATCGTCCTGAATGCACACAACAAATTTCGTACCGATCGATTCAGCCGTTTGAGAGAAAAGTGGTTTTAAAGTTTCGAAGTGGACAGAAGCGTGTACGTCATGCCCTTAAGGCCAATTTTGACATTGCGGAGGTTATGTCGATCTTGTGCATGTTCCGAGATAAATCATTCAATGATTCAGACAAGTATTTTATCTACAGGAAATCAAACAGGTGTCGAATGAAACTTCAGTATACGAATGAATAACTCACTTCTCCTCTTTAGTCTGTTTCTTCTTGATCCCTTTGTCTTTTCGCGACGAAGCGAAAAAGTACGAAACCAGCTGATAGTCGCGAACTACTCGTTTTCTTCTCGCCCTTTCGCGTAGATTGTTCGTATACATATCGACCTGGGCGAGTTTGAGCGCAATGTCGAGATCGTCGTCTTCAGCAGGGTTGAGGAACAGAGACGAGACCAGGGATTCCGCTTCGTGGTTATAATCCTGGAAAAGAGATTGGAAAACTTCAGATGAGTTCCTAGCTTCAATTCATAATCATTCGGAAGTCTTTTCGAAGGGCACATTATAAATCGACCCAAAAAGTAGCTCAGAGTTCAGTGTTAGTGATGAAAGTGCATCGCCTTGACATTAGCGAGAAATATACACAACTATCGTATCGTTTCGTTTGAAATACTCGAATTGCGAAAGGAGTGGTAAAAGAAAGAGAACATTAAAAAAAAACAAGTTTGCATTACCCTTTCGAAATCGTCTCGCTGCGGCATGTATCCGAGTTCCGCAGCTTCTTCTGGTGAAATGTCGAGGGGTGGCAACCTGGATGTGAGATCCGGCGAGAGAGGTCCATGATCGGAACTAGTTTGATCGGTCAGATTCGGTTTGTAGCTTTCGGTAGGTGGCCAAGTGTGTTTACCGATATTTCCATCCAAGTATCTGACTATGTACTCCTCCTTTGCTTCTATAAACCGAAATGAGCCTTAGTCTCTTCGTTGCAACAGAACGGACTCGCGATAAGAAATTTTGATCGACTCTACCTTCCGGACTTCTCTCTTCGATATGTTTGCTGATATCCTCCCAGTTGCCAAAACCGTATTGTTCAATTGCATCGAGTAACCTGAGATGTTCGCGCGCCGTCCAATTACCCCGGCCACTGAATATGCTGATCGTGCCGGAATCCTGAGCAAACGCAATTTTAACGATTCATTTGACACCGGCTCCAGAAAAAGCTGGGCCGCAACGATGAGATCTCTTTTTGAAAAGTTGTGGCTTCCGGCTGGATGCCGTGTCGAGGTTCAGTCAATTAAAAAACCGGGAGGACGGTGTACCAAATAGAGTTCACTTGGTATCCCCCATCTCTGTTCAAGTTGTTTTTTTAATTGACCAGCTGATCGATTAAAACATCTGATTGGCTGGTGCAGTGATCCGGAACGATGACCGCAACTATACAAGGAAGACCTGAAGTTCGGGAGCTTCAGTATCGGAGCTCTCAGCTCTGATGACGCAGACTGTAACGTTTGCGAAACGTCGGCATAATGCTGAACCTCGACACGGCATCCATCCGGAAGCCACAACTTTTCAAAATGATAAGCGCCATGAAAGCCTTAAGACTGAGATGAGATCTCTTGGCTAACTTACCATAAATTGATAGGGATGATCATTTTTATGTTGGCCGATTTCCGCACCAGCAGAGAAACACTACGCAAAAGAACAATTTATAGAAGAGGTGGGCAAGAATACCTTGAATAAAATTGATAGGCAGGTTCTTCGCTACCCTATTTTGATCCATTTGGAAAAGGCGTGAAATTGATGTGTTACTAGATAATTGTAACTTTATTCTTCTGCTATCATCTGATATTTAGCCGTGATACTCCTCGAAGGGATTACTTGAGGGAAAAAAGTAATTCTACTCTCTGCAAAAATCGTGTTCAAAGCCAATGACTATGCCTTGTTTCGAACTAGACCAAAACTTCTGAATGTGTTGATTTTACTCTGAAAGTTTACTGTTGAGGGTAATCGCGGTTGGCTTCGATCTATTATTTTACTATAATAAACGATCATGAATTATTCTACTAATGAACACCAATGGGTTTACCAATAGCTAGAAAGTTTACCAAGTTTCTGATGGTTACTCGTAGATAGGGCTGCCGTTCCATAAACTGTGGGCACCGGACAAAAACTCCCAAAACCCCGGACATTTAGGTGAAAAAATATTTTTACCCCGGACAAGCTTGAAAATAAAAATAAAGCACTTTTTTCTTTTCCGGATCCTCCCCGGATCCAGACCCAAACTAGGACAAATCCGGGGAAATCCGGCCGGCCGGCAGCCCTACTCGTGGCGACTTAGTAAATGCGTTCCACAAATTCCCTATTCCTTCTTCCAAATGGTACATGCGTTGGACAACGGACAGCTTTGAACGCTACTACATAATTAACGAGTAAAAAACACGTGTACGGTTTTCACGAAACGCAATAATAGCATACACCACAGATAGGGCTGCCGTCCGTCCGGATTTCCCCGGATTTGTCCTAGTTTGGGTGTGGATCCGGGGACGTCCGGGGAGGATCCGAAGAAGAAGTCAAGCGTTTTATTTTTATTTTCAAGCTTGTCCGGGGTAAACATGTTTTTTTTAACCTAAATGTCCGGGGTTTTGGGAGTTTTTGTCCGGTGCCCACAGTTTATGGAACGGCAGCCCTAACCAAAGATAAACCTTGGAAGGCCCAGGATGGTTTAAAATTACGTTTTATTGTAAATTAGTCTTCCGTAGAGAAAATCAATGTTCTACAGATTCATGCATGGTCAAAATTCAATTTATTACAAACATATAAGTTCGTTTTCAAATGGCATGCTAGGAAACGTAAATTTTCGTTGCGCCAGTTGTTTTGAACGTTTCATTCGACAAAATCAAATTTTGAACGAAATGCAATGAAGGTTACTCGTTTGACGATAATTATCGGTAATATGGTATCATACGAATGTCTCGTTTCGTACCAAAGATTAATTTTGCGAGAATGAGCCAAATCATTGAACTTCCGTAGAGGTGGCTTCATTCACGAACACGCCGGGCGACAAAAAGCAATAGACGAAAACAAACGACGATAGGACGGGTGGGGGAGTGGGGTAGTTTTATCAAAGGTCACGTGATACGCGGAGGTTTGCATATGGCGATATAACGCGGTCGTGCTCACCTGCAGGCACAGATCGAAATCTTGGCACTCGACGCATTTCACACGAAGACCCGTTATGTCCTCCTGGCAATACGTGCAGTTGTACTTGGCGTACAAATCTGTAACGAAGTTCGTGACATTTTTGTTAAAGGCAAAGGATGACGAATTCATTCGGCCGCAATCGATACTTCAACGGCGACGAAGGAAAAAAAAATGGCTTCCGTTGCTTAACACGAATACGCACCCGCCATTATTGAATCCCGCAGCGTTCTTCCCCGCGGCACGATATCGTCTGACCGTGACGTCACCGCATCGCCCCCGTGGTTACTCTAGCCTGCGAAGCATCCCGCCCGTTATCACTAAAATAACCCTAATAACGAGCAATATTTCTCGTAATTTCGCGAGATCACAGATTCGGCCCATTACGAGGCTCTGTTTACCTCGTAAATATCAACCGATGATGTTTCTCCCAAGTTGGAAAAAATGTTTACGAGTTCAACGTCGTGATGCGAGTGCGCATGCGTCGCTACTCCGCGAGTTACGTCCTTGCGCCGCGGCGCCACTGATGCGCTCTTTTCCAACCCCCACTTCGCGGCTACGAGGCTACCAAACTTCTAAAATTGAAACACCCTAGTGAAATCGGGCATTTCGTTGTGGATGAAGAATTTTTATTTGTGGATAATTACTGCTCTTTTAGAGAAAAAATAATTGTTTAAAAACCCGATGGCCGCTGTCGGATAGTGACACGGCTAGGCAAGTTATACAGTTAAATAGTCCCAAAGATGGTAAAAATATCCTAGGGTTACTAAAAACACTTTATCATGTAATTTATTTCTATAATCAGTACCAAACTGCTTTATCGGTCACGCTGCATTTATACTTCGCTGTATTTGCATTTTACGGAAGTTCTCTGATTCTAATGGTGCGATTTTTAAGGGAATGACGAACACGCTGGAAACTTTCGACGCGGTCCCTCGATACGTCGGTAGTGACAATTGTGCAGTTTTGAGCTACGAGTCACTACCGACGGATGGTGCCACGCTCGCGATTCGGTCTCGAAGCCTCGACATCATTTTTTTATGGCTTTAGCACACTGCCACAGAACACAACACCTTATCAACGAATTTCATAAACCATGAGACGATAATAAATCATCAAATAAACGAAACATTCGAGATTACAGCTGTTGCTTCCGACCTGT
>JAPYZJ010003051.1:0-28327 GCA_030522765.1 Ophioninae sp. B BG-2022a | reverse complement strand
GATTTTTGAAAGATGATTGTTATAATGTTCATGTGTGTTAATTCCAAAGATAATAATTACAAGACTGATTAAGTGCCTATAACTTTATAACCTAAGTGACGATAAAAATGACTGATTGATCTGAATCATTCGTTGTTTTTATTTAAATTTTCCCTAAAATACATAAAATATTAATATTTTTTCATCAAAATGATCTCAAAGTAACCCTTACACTTTAGATCTTTGACGTTACTTGCATTTTAATGCCGTGTCAAAGAAACGCCACGTCGGGGTTACTTTGACACATAAATAAAAAATATATATATAATTGTGGGGGGGGGGCTGTAGGGCTTCATATTGGTATGAAATTGATAGTTAAAGGACACATTGTTCTCTTGCAATCTCTTGCAACAAAAACATCATTAATTTTGGTTGTTAAAAAAAAGTAATTGACAAAAAACTATCGAAATATGTGCAAAGTAGCCCCGTTTTACGGTATACGATATTTGAGATACTTAGGGTCCTTTCAAGAACGTTTGTGCAAAAAAATGTTAACTATCGGAGTATTATAAAAATCTCAATCACTTTGTGGTACGCCTATCCCATTGTATTCTACGTGGCATAAAGTAGTTTTGGCATGTAGAGTATGTTAGCTATTCAATCGACCACAAATAATTTTCATAATAAGAATTTTTATAATAAAAACTTTTACAGTCAAGGTGTAAAACTTAGAAAATTTTTCGTACGTATTTATTTACAAAACATTAGTATCGAGCTTGGAAATGTTCAAAGCGTTCCTGATGTAATAAATCGTCTAAGTACGTCGAGTATATCCTATACTGTTAAATGTTCAGTGTCGTCGAATTTATTGTCTATCAAGTGCCATTATTCGATTTTACGGATATGGGTAAAAAAAGGCTTGTCGAAAATTCATTACTTCCTCATGGTTCGCCAGAAGTACAGTGAACTACATATAGACGGTTTTGACAGGATGATAGAAAAGCGGTTGGATTCGCACACTGCCGAAAAAGGAAATCCTTTTTCCGGTCGGTCAACGCTCATACATCATCCCCTTTTTTAGCAACAGAACCATCTCTTTTTTTATCAACGTTATCATTTGTCATTTTTCCCTCATTGTTATTCCCCTCTTCTTATATTTTCTTCTTCTCTGATTTGCCCTGAATAGATTTCTGCACAGCCCATTTGTCACAGGCCGCAGTACGGTCGAAACGACTTATAACGACACCGTGTAAGACGGCGTATCGGATATGACAATGAAATCTGGAAGATGTTTCAATTATTTTTCACTTTAAACAATGGTGGTATGGACAACGTCCATATTTCGTCACCACATCTGATATGTCGTCTTCAACGGTTTCGACTATACATAAGTAAACGAAAATTTATCGAAGGATTCAGTTTTCTCTACAATTACCCATCGTTCACGCCTCGAGGTCGCGGTAGTGGAGAGCTCCCAACGATTCTAAGAAGTCGGTGGCGATTGGTGTGTATGGGTGGGTATAGGGGACAGAAATGTGTGATTTTATGGAATCTTTAATAAAAATATTTCAGTTTTTTTCTGAAACTTGACTACAATTTTTTCTCAACGTTCACTACATTCAAACCTTTTTTCTACGCCTCTCCCCGTAAAAATGTATTTTACTCCAATACATTGTAAAACCCATCATAATGGAATAGTTCATAAAATAAAACATTAATAAAGATAATACATAAAATACTCCCCGTAAATATGTATTTTTTGAAAGTTCCTTTCAAAAAAAGTTTCGAAAGAAAAATTTCGGCAAATAAAAAAAAATAATATTATATATATTAGAGATAAATTCCAGTGTTTTCTAGAAAGTTCCACAATGTTCTCGAGTATCTTTCCAACAGTTATTCGTATCGTCTCAATCAGATTCAACTTTACCGGATAAACGCGAGGGATTGCAGCTACTTTGCAATCGAGATACTCGATCGAAAAAATAACGTATTTGTGTTAACACCTTCAGATATCGATTAAAATACGATATTTTCTTTGCCAACGACTGTATCTTCCAATGAGTGGTTAATCATTTTTATCCAGTCGTTCTCTGGAGCATTCTTTGAATTATTTTGCAACTCTTCTCGCGCACGGTAAATACTATTAGGTCAATATTATCCTCTGAAGGTTGATCCCTCAAATTGGGTGTGATGATAAATACCCTTTGAGATTTAGCTATAATAGTTGTATAGTTCATCTTAGTAGGGTTGCTTTTGCAGGGGAAAGATTGGGGTGAAATATGATTATAGTTTTTCTTCACTCCAGCTTCGATCATCATATACGTATTACGTATATTGATTGCATGAAGGTTGATAAGCGACCTTCCTCACGAGTCGTAGATTCCTCGTGAGGGTGTTTCGTTCTTATAGCTTTGCACACCTTCTCCTGGGTGGGAAATCCCATCTCACTGGCCGCTTTTTTTTTCTTTACTATCACCTATGCCCTTTCTATCACTCATCGCCCTTTCGCTCCCACTTTCTCCCTCTCCAAAGCTCTCCTTCACGGTCTATCCTTCTGAATCGGACATGAGAATAGAAATAAAGGCGGTCACTAAACTGAACAAACACGTAATACATTCACGGTTAACCGTCATAATTGATACTAAGTTCTAGATTTCTATCGTAAAGTTCCGTGAAGGCACCTCTTCCGATTGTTCTAGGAAATTTCGTAAAATATTGAAAGGAAAGTCTGTACAAGAAGCTTTTTTAAAAAAAGTGTTTAAAGATTATTACCAATATTGAATTTTTATCATATTAGATAGAGTAGAAAGTTCTGAGCGCCTTCCCGTTGTATTTCGACGATGAAGTTAACATAGGATTATCCGAATTACATCGAATATGCACCTTTTTGTTTGATAACTTTTGTCCATTTTGGAGGCAATTTCAGATTTCCGCGATTGAAGTAGTCGTCGTCCGTAATCGTAAAAAACTTGACAAGCTTATATTAACAAGCTTCTCTTGAGGTCAGTTGTAGTATCAGACAAATGGTTAAAATGCTTTAAAAGATGATCATCGCTTGGTGCCAGATCTGAACTATATGGCAGGTACGACAGAACCTCTCATCCAAGCTCTCGGAGCTTCTGGCGCGTCGTTAAAGATGTGTGTTGCCTGGTGTTGTCTAGATGAGACACAACACCCTTCCTATTGGCCGATTCTGGCTGCTCCTGGTCAAGAGCCTGCTTCAATCTGAGTAATTTTTGACAGTCGAGGTCCGAATTGAGTCTTAGGCCCGATAGGAGCAGCTCATAGTGGATAATTCTTTTTCATCTCCACCAAACACATAGCAAAACCTTGGCAATTAATTCAGGCTTGGAAATCGGTTGCGCCGGTACACCGCGATTGGTCCGCGATCTTTTATCTTTTTGTCGGAAGTTTCTTGGGTGTGATGGCAAAATTGTGCCCTTTAGCGAGAACCGGAGTTTCGGCTGCAGAAAGGGTGCGGCTACTGAGGGTTTTTACCGCGTGGATGAGAATCAGAGTTTTGTCTGTGAGTTAAGCTGAGTGAATTTCTTCATGGATGCTTGTGTTCGTGTGTAACTCGGTCAAGATCTTCCCACAGCTGAGGTTCCAAACACCTGGCAAAGGGTAAGTGGATTGTGAAGAGGTATTGGGGGGGGCCGCCCCCCCCCCCCCCCCCCCCCCCCCCGGCTGAAATAGTTTCCCACGGATTTCTTAAATGGCTCTTCAGAATTTTACCAAATTTGACTGGACAAGGTCAAATTGATAGACGAACGGCTATCTCCTTCCCAAATGTATCAAATCGACGAAAAAACGACTTTATTGCAAGGCGAGCGTCCCGACGGAAATGATGTAAAATAGAGAGTCTGGCTCATGCCACGACTTAGAGGGGAGAAGAGCCGCGTCGTCATATTCAGAACACAGATTTTGGTACCTGAATTGATTTTATCACATATTTGGAGAAATCTGAGGAAAACCACAATTTTTTGGTATATATTTACGATTTCGAGAAAATATCGTGCGACATTTGTGACATTTAGTTTCGACAAATGCCGGCAAGGCGCACATCTCTAAATTTCTGGTGTGTACGTATGTAGGTATACATACTCATATTCTAAGCCTATCGAGGATTTTTACAGGTTAGCGACAATGTTGGCTTGTGGTAAATAGCCGTAACTCGCGCTATTTTTGTTTTACCGACGCGAGTCAACGCTGCGTCGAAGTTTTGTTGCGGGTACAGCTCCGCCTTTACCAGACTCAAGGAGCTTGGTGGACGATCGATCTGGCTTATTTTTATGGAAAGGGGTTTTTCAATTAAAAACATTAGACACACTTGATAGTCGCGGCACATATAAAAAATGTTAACGAGTACAGTTGTAAGCGCAACGTTTTCCTAAGTTCGGTATAGTTGTTAACAGAATCGAAAATAACCTCTCCGTGGAGGTGTTTAATTTTAGGTTTAAGCCTTTCATGGCTATTAATATTATTGTCAAAACTTCTAGCTTTCGGATAGTGCCGTGTCGAGAATGCGGATTATGCCGAGTTTTCGCAAACATTGCAGTCTGCATCATCAGGGCTGAGAGCTCTGATATTGAGGATCTCGTGTTTCTGGTCTTCCTTATACAGCGTGTTTGGCGCATCGCTTGCCAAATTAAATTGGCCGAAAGGAGAGGTAATTTTCTATCTCTTCGAGCCCATTAACGCATTTCCTGTCACACTGATTTTCGTTGCGTTTACTTTTTAATTTTTATTTAGAAAAAATTCAGAACTTGGAATTTAAGCATAAATTTTGAAAAAGGTTATACTTAAAGGTCGAGTTCTGAATTTTTTCTAAATAAAAATAAAAAATTAAAAATAAACAGATCACTGTGATCAGGAACGAGTTATTGGGTCTAAAGAGATAGCAAACGACCTCATATTTCGGCCTATTCAATTTGGCAAACGATGCGCCAAACACCATATGTAGTTGCAATCATCGTTCCAGTTAACTGCACCAGCCAATCAGATATTTCCAATTGATCAGCTGGTTAATAAAGAAATAAAAATAAAAAATGTTAACGTAATCAAACTGACATTTTTCTTTTCGGATACCTCATTAGTAAATCATGGAATTACCACTTTCGAAAGTCCAACATGCCATGTTGCACGTGTGAAAATAGTGGAAATGTTGAAATTTATAAAATGACGTATAGACTACGGAAAATTGTAAAAATAAAAA
Source organism: Ophioninae sp. B BG-2022a (assembly GCA_030522765.1). Taxonomy (NCBI): domain Eukaryota; kingdom Metazoa; phylum Arthropoda; class Insecta; order Hymenoptera; family Ichneumonidae; species Ophioninae sp. B BG-2022a. Next base: position 23,133 of record JAPYZJ010003051.1, on the reverse strand, counting down.
TAAAAAAAGATAAACGAAGCTGGCTTTATTATCTTCAACACGATGCTTGGCAAATTGGTTGCGATCTTTTTTCGCCGAGATATTTGATTTTTTATCCAGCTAGAAAAATGACAGAATGTGTATTACTTTCGGCCAAGACTATGTATTTATAAATATTCCTCCTGCAATATGCCTTCACTGAACCCGGCCTTCAATTTTCTCATATACATTTTATATTTCCAACCCCTATAGATAAGAAAGGGAAGCCAAGGTGACTGAAGATTTTATTGAGTAAGTAAATCAAAGTATAGAAGTAGCGAGCATATTTTTATAACATGAGGCGTCATTGCCACCTCCCTTACTGCTTTCACCGGGCAATTTTTTTTTCTTTTGCAAAACGACGGAGTGCTTCGGTTCTCCTCATTTTAACACGAATGCAGCCATTAGATCTATGCATACCGTGATGAAAAAAAACATACACGTTTTTATTCACTGTGAATTTCCCATGTTCTTCCATTTATATATACAGTGACCGGCGAAATAAAGAGACCACCTGCCATTTTATCAGATTTTTACCTTCAAAATCACTTAAAATCAATCATTATGAGACATTTTTACATATATAATTCGTTACTACCGTAATTCTGATGTTGTGAATTTTAAGAAAAATCACACGATTATCTAGTGAAGTTTTACATTTATTATTTAAAAAAACTTGAAAATACGTATGACAAAAAAAAAGAGACGGTTTTTCATTTAACACAATAGTAAAAGCATAACATTGCCGAATTACAATTAATATTTAGTATGGCTTCCTTTAGCCTTTATCACAGCTTACAGTCGTCGAGGCATACTGTCGACAAGGTTTTGAAGGCGGTTTACGTCGATTTCCTCCCAGGTTTTCTTCAGTGCCACAATATAATTCTCTTTGTTGGTCACATTTGTTTTGTCGACATGGTCGTGCAAAATTTACCATTAATTTTCTATAGGATTCAGATCTGGTGATTATGGCGGCCATTCAAGAATATTTATTTTGTTGTTTTTCACAAATTGTTGGGTTTTTTCCGCCGCATGCTTGGGATCGTTATCTTGTTGTAAAGTAAAATCCTCTTCTAATTGAAGTCGGAGTAAGGACGTTTCCAAATTTGCATTTAGAATATCAACCTACTTATCTACAGTCAATATTCCATTGATTCTGACTGATTCTCCAACTCCAGGCCAAGCCAAAGAGTCCCACACCATAACGTTTCCACCTCCGTGTTTCACAGTACGTTGCACATGATTTTCTTTATGTTCCTCTGCGCTTTTGCGCCACACTCTCAATCTCCTTTTTTGGTTAAATAATTTAAATTTTCTCTCGTCGGACCACACAACTTTTTTCCAAAACGCGATAGGCTTGTTCATATATTTTTTTGCAAATTGCAAACGTTTTTGTTTATTGCGCTTGATAATAAAAGGCCGTTTACGAGCAAATCGGCTATGCAAAGGATGATGGGCAAATAAGTATGAATGGCAATGAAAATTATTTAATTTTCATTGTTACTAGAACTAAAAATTATTATTGGAACTAAGAATTTTATATTTTCCGAAGAGTATAGTTCGAAACGGACAACTTGTACGAGTTGGTCGTCATATTACTTGTTTGTTCACTTGAAAAGGGCTATCCAACGATATATGATTCATCTTGATTGAACACAAGTGACAACCGATACCAAAATGCCCATCATCTTTTGCTTCACGGAGTCTGCGCCGAATCGTTCTGTGTGACACATTCAGCTAAAGTTTTTCTTTTATCGCTCGTACTGTTGACGTCGGATTTTTCTCACATTCCCGTACCATGCGAGAATCGTCACGTCGCGTTGCCGCCCGCTTTCTCCCTCTACCGTTTCTAACCAGAACAGATCCCGTCTCGCGAAATTTTCTCCACAACTTCTGCACTTGAGTCTTGCTCACACTGAATTTTTCAGCTACTTTCCGTCGTGGGAAACCTTTTTTACTGTCGCTTATAATTAATCTTCGGATTTGAGAGTACACTTGTTTTACAGCCATCTCGGCTCGCGAATTTTCACAACTCAGCCAGTACACAAAGTGAATACAACACTGTAAGGTCGTACAAGAAGCCAATCGTAAGATAGTAAAATTTTACATACAAAAGGGATAAACTATCCGAAACAACAACACTACGCTAGCGGTTTCTTTTTTTTGTCCTACGCTTCAAGGAACAGTTTACGAAAAATATTATGGACCCCTGAACACAAAGGAAAGAAATGGACAAATTTGCTTCAGACATTAAAAATAGATCTCTACAGCATTATGTTTTAAAAAAATGATTGATAGTTTAAATAATTCTTTGTAACATTTCGTATGTAAACTAGAAAGGAGAGGTGGTCTCTTTTTTTGGCGGTCACTGTATGTATACTACCAAGAATCCGAGGTAAGTTGAGGGAACTCCTGCCCTCCACTAAAAGGATGTTCCACGACACTGTGGGACGGTTGAGAAAGGTCTCAAATTTAAAAAAAAAATTGGAAACGTTCTTAGTAATGATCCCGTAAGGCCACACATTTTTGTTCCACCTGCTTCCACCCACTTATCGCTGATCCCGTCAAATCCCCTTGATATCGATAGAAGATCAAGAGCTCTCTACCATTACACCAGGTAGTGAAGGTCGATGGGTGGTTGTAGAGAAAACTGCGAATGTACCGAAATATTCCTTTACTTTAATATACATACAATATTGTACGAGGCTCCTGCACCGTAATGCCTATGAAAAGCTGTCGATGAATTTGGCAATTTCATACAATCTTGATACCGGCTATATTTAAGATGAGAGAAACAATGCGTTTGACCATTTGTATGACCATCTCACAAGTCGAGATTTAATAAAAATTGTTTCCCATTTTCTTCTTATCTCATTGTTTCTACTGTTTCGGTCAACTGATTCTCTTGGGATAAAATGATATGAAAACCCTACGGAAAATGTTGTATCCTGGCCACATTCAATTTACCTGAGATTAATATGAAAAACATTTTGAAAAGTTTACTTATCAAAGTGATATTAATGGCCCACGTGGTTTTGTCTATTCAAAAAAATAATTAAAGGCGCCTACGTTTAAGGGGGCATCCGAATTTGGCAGGCTCAAAAAATCTGTATTGTATTATTTTCTTTACTATTCGAACTAAGGGCATTGCTGAACTAAAAATTACGAACAACTTTTTTAGCAAGCGAAAATATTTTTTTTTTTACAAAAAACACTTTTTTTAAACCTGAGAAAACATTTGAGTTTCACTATTCTTTTAGTTATTTTCAGTTCATATAGAAGAAACATATATGAAAATTAAAATGGTGTTTGCTTTTTTTTTTAGATGAAAGTTACAAGCTCCATCTGTCGGGCCGATTGGAAACAGCAGTTGTACGAATGTGCATAAAAATCGGTTGCATGTAAATATTTTCTAAAAAAAATTGTTTTTCCATGTTCAGACATGTAATAAAATAATCTAAAAAGTTCGCTAGACTTTTTCTTCTTAATCCTAAAACAATTCTCCAAAAAATAGATTTTTTGAACCTTCCAGAGCAGGATCCCCCTTAATCGTAGAAAATCTTCAAGCTAATGTCGGAATTCTCACGAGGATACTCTTGAAAAATAGATCCACATATTTTCGGTCAGTGAAATTGACACACTGTAAGTATATCGTTAGTCAATATTACAGTTAAATAAATTTAAATAGAGTGAAAATCTCGCGTAACGATACACATCTGCGACCCATACATGCTCATATCAGTCGTCTTAGAATTTCACCCACTACCCCCCATTTCAGGGATGACATTCTTACCTGGGACACCCTGTATATACTTCGTCCGCATGCTGCAAGTTTCGTCTTTTTTATCCTCCTTCCCAAGTATTACAAACAAGAAAACTCATATATCATTGTGCACGCGTAACTAGATTTGCGACGATGAATATTTAGATTTCCTGATTGTATCCCAAAAATAATGAAAGAGATTGCGCACAATTCGCGAAGTAAAAATAATTAACCTACTTCATGTGAAGTTACCCTTGTACTATTGTGAACAGATCAAACGTATAAATGATAGACAATTCTATGTAAAGATCATTTTTGTTCATCCGCGCTGATGAAATGCAAATGGGATCAATTATAGGCTCAAGTAATAACTCAGGAAACTTGTGCGAGTTCAAGATCAGAAAATTCAGTCGAGGAGTTTCGCAACTAACTATTACGATGTTGTTTCGAGCTTAGCTGATATTTATATAATTCCATGTATTTGAAGTTTCCTACAGAAGTGTTAATTCATTGGTATGGAGTATTAATGAATAATTAAGTTTCGTTCTCGAAAGCATATTATTCTGATCGAGCTGAAATTGTTCAGAGTCCTTTCTATCAATAATCTAAGGACAGCCACTGGCAATTAATAATAGGTTTCCAGGAATTGAATTTTCATTTGTATCTTTTACCCGCTATGACTAATGAATGCTCCTACTCGTTTGATTTCATCGTTTGCTGGCGAACACTGTTCGGTCATATGCGTATATTGCTTGCCACATCGAATGCTTTTGTTTGATTTTTTTCACGTTTGTATTTGGGTCTGTTCGGTTTTCTTTGAGTTTTCCCGGATTCAATTAGTATAGTAGGGGCACATTAAAATCAATAACCTTTCGAATTTGGTATCGCAAAACCTACGAAATACTGGATAGCGATTTTCCTTAGTGAGTATATACAAGGTAGCCGGTCCAGTGACGTCATAAAAAAAATCAGATTCGGCATGCCGTGGGGTATCCGAATGACTCCCATGTATGTTCCGCAATTTTTTATAGTTTAGGAGTTATGATTTTTTTTCGATTTTTTTAGGATTTTCGCCATGACCAGTTCTAAGGAATTCTAAAAGAAAAAGCAAGAGACTTTTCAGAGTCTTGAATCATTATGTTACCAGTTTGGAATTTCAATTTAAGTTGAAAATTTAAGTCATAATTCACGGAACGTAAATTTTTAACTTTAGACCAACATTTTCATAACTTTCATCAGAGTTACGAAACTGATTATTTTATGCATAAAAACGCAATTCATAAGAATTTAGTTACAAAAAAAAGACTCTGAAAAGTCTCTCGCTTTTTCTTTTGGAATTTCATAGAACTGGTCATGTCGAAATTCCTCAAAGAATCGAAAAAAAATCATAACTCCTAAACTATAAAAAATTGCGGTACATACATGGGGGTGATTCGGATACCCCATGACATGCCGGATCTAACTTTTTTTACTTTTTTTACTTTGTCATCGGGATTGCAAAGATGGGGGTGATTCGGATACCCCATGACATGCCGGATCTAACTTTTTTTACTTTTTTTACTTTGTCATCGGGATTGCAAAGAAAATAATGTTTATTATAAACATGCCACCTAATAGCTAGAATTTAATGGTCTAGACAAGGGTCGTTAAGAATGACTAAATGAGGTTATGTAACTGTTCATGGAGATCCACCTAGGGATTGGCTGACGATAGGTACGACAATTTCAGCCACACATAATGTTGCGAATGAAAAAACGGTGGCAATTTCATCACTTTTCTGTCGTGTAAAATATGGGGGGAGGGGGTTGGAGGGCGTGAGAGTCGTGATAACGTTGTAAAAAAATGTACACGTAGATATTACCAATTAAGGGTGAATTTATATGAAACAAAATGTTTATCTATGCTTCGGAGCACTTGTCTGTTTCAGTCCTATTCTGAGAATCCCATGTTATTCAAATAGAAGAGAAATCAAGTTTCTAGGCACTTCTTCCGATTGGACTACAGCGATGGGGTTTCGTACACATTTTTATTTATTTATTTCGAGCCTATTGGGGGGGCACACTCGTCGAAATTCGTCCACAACCCCATTAAGGACCACCCTAATACATACATTTTAACACATAATTGTGACACGTAATAGTATATATATATACTATTATGTACTAATGTAATACACATTACGTTCTTACAATATATATATTGTAATACCCAATAGTCCAAGCCAGGGCCGCTTACGGTGAAGAATTATTCGAGATCGACAATGCTAACCTATTTACATCGAAGCGCGGAATAATCCCCGATTTTCAACTGAATAATCCGCGCTTGGGTGCAAATGGGTTACGACAATGCACTTTTACTGGAATTCATCACAATAAAAAATCAAGAATCTCTCAAGGATCTTAAAAAAAATACAAACTTTTCCCAAGAAGAAGATGATTGAAAAGTTTCTTTCCAGAATATTAACAGATTTTTATTTTCATCCATAAATAGTCACAATAAAAAAAGTTATACCCTAATCTGCAAAAACCAGCATTTGTCGTTTCAATTTTTCAGAAAATAATGTATGGTTCCAGGAGCCACCTACATGATTACTGCTATACTAGTAATTTTATCATTGATCATGACTATTACTTTTACTGTTAGACTAAAAATTTTACGTATAATTACTAATATAATTACGACTCATATTTCCGAATATTTAATAATTATTGGTGATCTTATTTTTCAGCTCAATACATTGGAGATATATAATTATCTAGCTATTACACGTGCTCTGACACTATCGTAAGTTGATTGAGAGTTTCATCATATTCAAGATATAATATTCAAATTAAAACTATGAAAAATTCATTTTCGGGAACAGAAACCAATGACCCAAGACATTTAGGTTTCCTCAGTGTGCAACGTATTGAAAACGTCTTTTGCGCCACAATTTAAAATAGGGTTGTTCTTTTTTTTTATAGATGACTATTTTGCAATTTAAAATACCCTCCTCATGTCGCCGAATAATTATGGGCTTCCAATGTTTGTTTCACTGGGAAACAAAAGTGTCAAAATTGGGAACGGCACTGATTTTGATCCTTGTTGCTAAAAAAGTTAGGGGCGCTCCCGATATAACAAATGTTCCTACATGTATCGTTATGGACTGAGAGAATACTCCAATATGAATTCCTTCATCAATATACATGTATGTACACGGAGATATTGTCCTGAGACTTCCGAGGACACCCTCGAGAAAACACGTGCGATGCCACTCTCTCTAGCCAGAGGGTAGAAATAATTCCGAGAAAAAAAATACGATGAAGGGGATGTTTCTTTATAGGGAGAATTTATAACCGTCCTCTGATGTGTCAAGCACTTCAATTTTTTCTGCCGTATGCCTTATCAACCCGCAGCCTGTACAATGACGAGCCATCTTGATTTCAAAGTATATATTCCAAATATTGTCTTATTTAAATTAGATGTATAGTTTTTTCGATTTTTTTTGCCTCTATTGTATGATCGTGTCAAGTTCGCTCAGAACTCATATTGTTGTTCGATTGCCACATTATTTTGAAGGTGAAATGTTATTGAACTATATTGGTAGATCGCAAGATTTCTTCTAATTCCATCATAAATGTCGATTACATAATCCGTCTTTATTAATCGGAACTGTGGCTTGGAGACGTATTATATTCGTTTTAAAACTATTGAACGATGTTTTTTTTCTAGCTGTGGTGGCCGATTGCCCTTTTTGTTGCCATTAGGAAAAAATTAGGGTACGTTTACATCTACTACGAATTATATTTTTGAAACTTTTAATTTTTAAATATCGTTTCGAATCGTTTCGATTCGGATCGAAATGTTTTTGTTTCAAAGAATTTTATGTTAGAAAAGTTATCACTGACCTTTTCGTACATTGCTCCTGACTCGGAAAATCCAATGTAATTCGCCCTGAGCCATCGCGTAGCAAGTTCTCTGGCGAAAGTCATAGCGGGTTCTGTACCAGTATTTCGGAGGCCCTGTACCATGAAAGATTGAAGAGGTGGCCACGCGTTTGGGAAGTCCCATTGCTCACTTGTACGACTCAAAGAGGCTGGCGTACCACCTGATAACGAGCACACACGCCGCAAATTGGACATATTGTTACACGTCATTCCGAAAATGGGAGGGCTAAAAGAGCAATTCCATAAGGTTATTTGTCATGGTAAATAAATAATACGAGGGTGAAAAGTACTTTACCATACGAAGGGACGGAATGATCCTTCCAGTTCTGATAAAAATTATGCTTAAAGATTTAATTAAATCTAATAACATTGATACTAGTACTAATTTTAGAACAGGGGATTCATTTTTTTTCATGAGGATATTTCTATCTGATTTTGAAAGATAGTCGAAGCTTTGATCGGCTAGAGGCAAAAATTAGTTTTTCAAATTTCGTGAAATGCTCGTAAAAAAAGTCTTCCCCCAGATGAAAAAAAATTATTTATTCATTACTCACCCATGAGGTCCATAATATTGTTTTTTTTTAGATACGCGACAGTCCTGGTCGCATACATCTGGGACTTTGTAGAATCGAAACTCTTCGTATACAGGGGACTTAGATTGGACGGGTAGAAGTCATTTCTAGGGCGTTCGTGTTTTATGTCATAATCAAGCCAGATGCCCTCCTCCTCGTTCCACAATACGTTGTCTATTCCACGTTGATATTCGTTGGCAACCTCAATGTAGTCTTTTGCGGCCTATAATGGAGTTTTTGAAAAAACTGCGTTAACGCTTCCAATCAAAACATTTTACGCGGTGAGGATAATACAACAAAATTTTCAATATTAGATTGTTTTCTGAACTTTTTGTTTTTAAGCTCTTCTGCTGGCTACACATGGTATTTATAAACATCTGAACTCGGAATATGATACATAGTCATACTGAACAAGCATATTCTCTATGTTACCTCGCTTGAACTTGAGGGAATGGTGAACATGGCCCCAAATACCTTGAAATTTTGAAAGCTCTATTTTACCAAACGGATGAACCGATTGAGTGAAATCATTCTGTGCATTTCGCACGCCGGCGCCGAAGACCATCTAGTTGCCATTATCTCGAAGTAAGGGATCCCCTCAGTGAGAAATTTTCAAAAAATCGTTTTTTTGCATTGTCGTATAGTATAAACTGTGCTAAACATTTTCTCCAATTTTTTAAAATCGAAATTCAAATTATTACGGTCGCTACAGCGTTTCTTGTAGAAAGGGAATGGAGCGGGACATCTGTCCAGTCAATCTTTAAACGCGTTTTTCTCGGAATGGTGTTTTTCAAAACGGTGTCCACTTTCAAAGAAAGAGGTTTGAAGATGTCTGTTTTTAATTTTGAGAGAACATATTTTCTTGTGACACGATGTCACAAGAACAGATGTTCCAAATGCGGTATACTTTCTCCCAAATATTTTTCGACCGTGTCGTGTTTCCGGATCGTTTTACCACATAATATGTATTTTTCCTGTGCGCGACTTTTTCAGCACAGTGACGGTGTAAATGCTTTCAATCAGAATCGAAATTAGGGAAATTACAATATCATGGTGGCTGTAATCGCGAATAAAATGAGGTTAGAAACTTGTGAAGAAGTTTAAAATCTTGTGCTTGTGGATATTATCAACATTAATAGTGATGTTGTTAATTAGTAGTAATAGTTGTCTTAAAACAATCATCGATAATGTCAGCAATGACAGAGCCAAAAATTCAAACACATCGTACTCTTTTATTGAAACAATTCGTGTACGCAAAATTCCACCACTTTTGTAGAGCGAGACTCTAGCGGATGCCACGCAAAGAGAAAGCGATGCTCGCAGAACTCACCAAAGACACATCTGGGTAGAGAGTGATAATGGCGAACGCATTTGTTTATTGTTAGTAGTTACACGAGCGGGGACCGCAAAGTAACGGGAATTGGGCTGCGATGGGGAGGTGTCCGTTAGGGACACGTCTCCTGAGTAAGTGTGCAAAGTTCTGTCGCTATGAGTGCATCGGTTCGTTCGTGCGAATTTTTTTAGTGGATCAACTTTTTCCATTTCGCCGAAAACGTGGTGGTCGAGTGTCGAGAGCGACGCGCGGCTGTACAAATTTTGTTTCCTATTGGCGAAATTGGTCGCGGAAACTATTGCAATGCAGAAGACAGCTCATGGGGATGCTGCCCTAAGTACAAGAATTTACGAGTGGTCTTAACGTTTTAAAAATGAAGCAACTTCAATTGAAGTCCTTCTCCGTTCAGAATTACCCTCAACGTCAAGAAGTAACGAAAACGTCGACAAAACCAATGCTCTCGTTCGAGAAGACCGTCGCCGAACTATTGATCATCTCTATAAGATTGGAATATCGTGAAATTCAATTCGGAGGATTTTATCCGAAGTTTTGCACATGAGAAGAGTTGCAGCCAAAGTTGTCCCTCCCCTTCTCCCAGGTAAGCAAAGGGAGCGTCGACTTCAGGCATGTTTTATGCTTCAGAATAAGCTCAAAGACGATCCTCAATATTTTTGAAAGGTGATTACTTGCGATAAATCGCGGTGTTATGGATACGACCCCGGAACAAAGCAGCAATAAAGCCAGTGGAAGACACCCGGCTCTTCTCGTCCCAAAAAAGCTCGCCAAGTGAATTCAAATATCGAGACAATGCTCAACGGTTTCTTCGATTGCAGAGGGGTTGTGCAGGCGGCGTTTGTTTCCTCGGGTCAAATTTTTAACCAGAAGTTTTACTTGGAGGTTTTGAAAAGATTAAGGGAGATTTTGTTTGGGTTAAAGGCCAGATCTTTGGCGTACAGGCGACTGGTTCTTCCATCATGAAAACGCCCATGACAATGCCGACCTATACCGCTCGCTCCGTCATGTAGTTTCTGACCAAAAACAGCATGACAATTGCCCAACACCTTTCGTACTTATCGGATCTGGCCCCTTGTGGTTTCTTTTCGATCTTCAGACTCAAAAGGGATATGAGAGGAAAGCGTTTGGCCACTGTAGAGGAGGTAAAACAAAAATCGTTGGAAAGCCTAAAAAACATCCCTATAAGTGAATTTAAAAAATGTTTTAAACAATGGAAGGATCGTTTGCAGAGGTGTATTATCGTTAACGGAGAATACTTTCAAGGTGATCAAAATGTAGCGTAAAAATATTGAGAAATAAAGAAGTTATGACGACAGTCCCGTTCTTTTTGGGTCCCCCCTCGTACAGCGTTTGTAAGCAAGCTAAAATGTCCCATCTTTTCTGCAAGTACAACTTTCTACCAATGCCGTTTGTTAAAAAGTTCGAAGGTAAAGTGATTCCGAGCGATTGCCGTCGTCTTAAAAAGAAGTCCAATCGTCCTCATTTGTTCGTTAGAAAACTTGGCCGAAATCATAATCAACGAAGGTAAGGGGTATCGATATACTTTTTACTCGTCTTTTGAGTTAGAACGCAACGAATTTTCGTTACTCCCGCAATTTCGATTTTCACAATTATGTATGACAGAATCGTTGTAATTAGTTAAATGAAAATCGAAATAAATGTTCGCTTGATTTTCGTAGCTCAAAATAGCCAACTGAGATTTCTAAAAAAAATCTTTTTCGTTACAATAATGCATACTTCACATATTACGCTAATTTTGGGAAAAACATGGTAGAGTTAAGCTTTCCACAGCTTCATAAGCTTTGCACAGAATTGGTTTTTAGCAAATACGACAACCAATAATCGTCGTTCAAAATTAAATCGTTGCGATTTGTCGACATAATGCTTAAGAAATTTCCAGCGTCTTTCTATAGAGCAAGACCCCTGGGAACATTATGGCAAAAAAAATAGGTTCGTCGAGATATCTACGGAGGATAAAGCTTGGCGAAGAATCGTAATTTTAGTCATGTTTATTCGTAACCTCGTAACCTCAAATCGTAATTTTAGTCGTGCGTATTTATTGAAATTGAAACCAAATAATGACATAAATTCTTTAGCCCACGACTTTCCAGTACCTGCGACGACAGATGATCATCGTCGCGAAAATAAATGCAAGCGGAATTCTGGACACAATGTTTGTAGATTGTTTCGTCGCTCTTCTGCCAAGCAGTCCATGCCCCCCCCCCCCATGTTTTCTTTATGCACTACGTATCTGTGTGTGTGTTTTAGTCGACAGAGATGCATATACGTGTATGTTTTCGTTACGACCGAACCATGTGCGTCTTCCTCCACGGTGCGGTAGTAGTGAATTCACAAACACGGTCGGCAGTTATTCCACCTCGTCTCATCGTCCGAACTGTAGAGCGATCGAGGCCGAAATCGTTGCACAATCAATGTAACGAGAGGCAGCATTGAAATATTTTTGATTGCAGCCCTTAAGGGTAGACGAACATCGACATAACCTCACAAATTTTGAAAATCCGTTTCCTCGGGGGCGATTAAGTTTACGACGAAAAATCGAGCATCAGTCTTCGTAGAATTCATAGAGACAGAATTAGATGCTTGAATTTTGCGATAAAAATGTTTGTCCTTGAGAAATTGTGATTTTAATATTTCGACTATCTCTCTCGCACTCATGTGTCACGTGGTACCTCTTCGACATGTCCTTAAGTATATTTTACTGTACATAAAACACACGCCGAAGAAAGGCACTTAACATACGATAACCGAAAAAAATGTTTTAGTCAAGAACAATTAGAATGCGTAAGTTAGTTAAAACTCAGTGAATCGAATTGGAATCTAGATTTAACTATATTATTTCTACCTTTAAACATGCCCCCTTTATTCACTTGCAATCAAGTATACGAAATTCTACATCAGTTCGTTTCGTATATTTTTCACTGTGACTATAACATGCTATCGCGTACCCCGATCTTACGCAGGTAAGTCTTCTTCGTTCTCTTGATTTCAACTCCAGTTTGCCCCAAATGTGTTCAATGGCTTGGTAAACACTTGACAGCCATGTGCAATTTCCTCTTGGTTTCACGTCGCGTCTCACAACCATGCAGGTCGATGTTTTTCTGTATACTGCTAAACATCTTGCATCAGTACCTGGTGCATCATATATCGATATACACATCTCAAAAAGGTTATCAAACACAGAATATATACCTACTCTATTATACACATCCGAACAGAGATATGATGAAACAGCATTTACGGATATTCATATAAGGTAAACGTCCCAGATACTGACACTGTCCTAGATTATGACACTGACGGTATAATTTTGGCTGCCACAAATACAATTTCTGTCGAATCACAATCCAATCACCGACAAATTAAAGACAATTTTTCGCTTTTAATTAATGGTCAAATTTACTTTTTCACATCAAATTCTTAGAATAGAAACTCCCGTTTTTACTTCCGCAATCGATAGAACGAGAAATTCGACGTACAGATATGTACTCAAGTAATCAGCCGAATTTGACCGATGAGAGTTTTCATTTTTTTAAAGTTGACCTTGAAATCACCTCGAAGGTCACGGTCAAGGTCATGATCGAGGTCACCACTAGATGCGCCTTTTAAAAATTTGGTCTTAACGACCAAATTGAGGTTAATCTTTGGTCTTAATGATATAGTTTAAGAAGCTTCTATTCTTGTCCGAGGTATCCATACTCTGCATAAGTTCAATTAACGCTGCAGTGACCTTCGAGGTCAGAGGGGTCCGGTGAATTGAGTATATATGTGTACGTAAAATTTCCCGATTTCCCGAAAAACTTTATCGATTGATGATGTCAAAAAAGGGGGTACCTATTTGAAATACAAAAGTTGACCGCAAAATAACCTTAAAGGACATCACCAAGGTTACAATAAAGCCATTGAAATGAACCATTGAATTTTTTGGGAAAAGTTACTTCAAGAGCGATCTCGATCATTTTGGGAAATTGCGTTACCTGCGGAAAAAATATATATAATTGGTTACGCTATAATTTTTATTTACTAAAAAGTGTGCTTTTTGGTATTTTTTCACTTTACGATTTTCTTAGCATCTTGCTATATTTGTCATGTGATAATCTTTTTCACATATTATACAATCTTTAAAGCATGCTCATTAATTTATCCATGACCATTCGACAGACAAGTTTTGTATGCCAATGGTTTGAAAATAGCCTAGGCCAAATTGATCCAATATGATAACGATGTTTCTAAAGGCAAGTGTAATGACGGAAAGTTAATAAAAAAAGAAACAATAATGTTGGAGATCCTATCATGCTTTTGCGTGAGAACCAGCGTAACACAGTACGAACTCCCTCACATTTTCTCTGTTTCTTAATCTGCATATTCGTTCATTCGCTTAGGAAGTATACGGTGACTTCAAATTGTACATTGATGGTGGAAGTTTTGTGACATTTTGTACAGCGATTTTTCAAGAATGAAGACTGGACAGTGAACCGAGTAATAAATGGTCGTATGCACCTATGAACTTGGCTCTGTATAGGTACATTCAAGAGAGAGAGATAGAAGCCCTTTTGGTTCTGTTGACTTCTGTGAAGAAACGGCCATTGTAAATCATAATGGCACTTCCTCACTCTCTGCAGAGTGCGACTCATGTTACATAAATGTTCTGTGTGAAAGCCCTCATTCAGTGAGCGCTATGTGTGCCTGAAGTTGCGAATAACGCTATAACAGGTCTCAACTAGCAGTATGAGTTCGTGTTTACTCAACATGTACGGTTTGTCTTTTACTCCGAGGTAGATAGGTCGAGGATTTCGTAGCACTTTAGTACGGAGCACGACGTTGTACTTGCTTTTGTAATTAAAGACTTTGGAATTTTATTTTAAGTGGCATTTTTAATTGTATAGATAAGATTCATTAAGAAAATAAAACGAACACACAAAAGTTGTATTATGGAAAAATTAAAAGATTTAAAAATGCTACTTCAAAATGTATAATCGATAAAAAAGGTTTTATTACGACTTATATCGATATCACGTCTCTTTTTCACTTTTACTTACCTTTATGATTATTTTCACGAACTAGCTCGGGTAAAATAATTTGCAGTCGTAATGATGATGTTATTGTTTAAGGAGTTTCGATTCCCTTTCTCAACCGCAAGAGTGGGAATGAAAATACAATGACAATTTGGCAAGCTGTGCACTTTTAGTAAATGAAATTTTATTTAAAAACTAATTATTATCGGGAATTTCCCTATTCTTAACTTTGCACGCAAATGTTTCCAAACCAAGAATTTATATTGTTGGTTACATATTTTTATTATTACATATGTCTTTTGAGAATTAATTCAAGAAAAAAATAACCGCCGGACTTGGCAACAGAGACAGTACGACTAATCTTCGTTTGCATCGGTTCTGCTTATTTACCTAGTGAAGAGCGTTGAAGGTTCAACTTTTTATGAAGAATATTCGATTAGAAGATTATTCAAAACCTCATAACAAATGAGGCCATCTGTCAATGTGAAAGGGAACTGGGATTATCGAAGCCGATGATAACGAACGATTGCAGCCAACAGAAGCGGGGAAAAAATAGAAAAAAGAGATAATGGATCAGAATTCGAGGACAATACCATGTCTTAGGGCAACCGTATTATCAATTTCAATACCTTTCAGAACAATGCACACTGAATAACACAAGCATAAATAGATTTTTTGACGGGTTAAAAATAAAATCTTTTTCATTACAAAAACTATGCTAAATAAACATCATAATTTTGTTAATGTTCTATTTATTAAATTAACAAAATTATAACGGTAAAGTTCAAATGCCGTTATAATTAGCAACTTTCATACATCTACATATCTCGAAATACTCATCAATTAATGCTTGGCTTCATTTTTTAACACGACATTTCTAACATTAACCGTAGTTCGTTTACTTTTGTTTAATTTGTATCGAAGCATTATTTAAAACTACAGCCCAATAACTAGTGTTTACGAAGTACCACTTGCACTATCAAATGCATAAAGGTTCAACTTAATACTTGAAAATCTCTGAAACTATGTAGTGAAACGGACTAGTTTTTTAACAGTTGATATATTCTAAATTAACGTTTCAGTAATATGAATTTTAATTATCTATAAGCATTTCGATTTTAGTATTGAAATTCCATAATGGGGTTTTAAATTGCTGTATAAAAGATTTAATAGTAAGCGAAGAAAGTATTTTTCACTCACGTCAATATTTCCAACGATAACGTTGAATTTCGCGAGTAAGCGAGCATTTCGTTGTAAAAATGCATTCAGTTCTACCGGGATGATGTTGTGGGTCTCGATCTGCGATAAATTACCTATTCCACCACTGTCGGATATAAACCAGCGTGAAGAGAAGTCCCAGCCACTCTCAGCACCGGCTTTAATATCCTCGTAAAAACTCCTATGATTGGCACCCACTGGTAACTTTTGAGCGAGTTCATAATCCTCTCTGTATGAAAATAAACAGTATATCTATGTTATTCATATACGTATCCGTAATTAAACTGCCTGAATGGGCAAAGTCCATATCCACTTCGTTAGTCCAAGAATTGGAAGGGAGCCGGCGTTAAGTGTCTATGTATTCGTACATGTATGTGTACGTACGTGTGTACATTTCCACATATGTATACAACGTTCATTTAAATATTATTCATCCATACTTCTTACTAAATATACTCTTTTTCGACTATATTCAAATTTAATATAAATCCATATTGTATAATACAGAGTAAAAACACTCCTCGATTCACTATGTGTTTTTATTCTTTTATTTATACGTATAAATATTTTATATCTTTTATCGGTACGTCAGATGTTAACGTATTCAAAAATGTTGAAAAATATAATTCAACACTTCTTTTCATATGCTGCGTGCAATGTTTGAACGTTGATATTCTCGGCGACCGTATGGAAGCAATTTCACAAGAATTTGTAGATATGTCTTAGGGTTATGGTTTGTAAAATTTCACTTTGAATTGAATAGCATCGTCATTGACGTCAGAAATATTAATTGGGACTGACTATAAAGAAAATGGAAATTCTCTGTTTGCGCCACAAAAGTTGTATGGGTATGGGTGTGTGTGTATCTACTGCGTGCATGCAAGCGTATCTTGAAATTGAACAAATTTTAACTACAAGCTTGAAATAGTTAATATGTTTGGAAAACTCGTCCATACGAATTGAAACTACGTTCCTTATCACTGACTTTCTTTTTTCTTCCTTGTTTATATTCTTATAGCATTCTCTTGCCATTATAGAGATACTGAAAACATAGTAACATCTCACTGAAGACCCAAATTACAGGTTTTTTTTTCATTATGTCAGAACATGTTAATATCTGGATGAAATTATACACGCAAAAGTTGATCTTATAGATGTTTATGATTATAGATGATCATATACATGTTTTTTTACGATCATATATATATATATGATTTCATTTTTTTTTCGTCAGAGTACATCTAGCTGTTAACGTTGTACTTACATAAGTATAGTTTGTTGGTGAAGAGAAAGTTTGTTCTGCAGGATTTGTTGTGATAGTGTGTGCGTGTACTTTATTAATTATGCTAATATGGGGGTGCAGTGTTTCGTACAAAATTATAATGGGAAAACGTTTACGTGCTCTTTCAAATTAGTCACAGCAATGTTGCAGTAAAACGTATTATAAGGACTATTATCAGTATAGCCGTCGAGACGGATGTGTCTGGCGGTAGTTTAAAGTGATGATTATGATTCGCCTTTTCGTGCTACTATATGCAATGATTGATAAATATTTACAAGTCGCCTCTAGCCCTAATCGACGCCTAATTTTTTTTCACGTGTTTGGGGCTAATGTGCAAAATATGTTTTTTATTATGGGGGAGGTGTACTTTATTCTCCAAATCATACAATGCGGTTTCACAAACTGGCTATCGCCATTAAACATGTTTAGAATACCGATAGCGAAATATACTTTACAAAATAACATCGTAAAAACAACAATAATTAACAATTATCATCATTTAATCACACACCCACACACTCACACTCTCACCTGAATAGCACACTCACACGCATACCCAAGCTCACATGGCACCAAACCCGTTTCCTCCATACCTTCAAAAAAGTAAAAAAAAGTGGGGGAATTGTAATAAGTTCAAATTGTCTTTCGTTGACTTAAATATTATAGAAAAAGTGCCCTGAAATACCTCTACTGACCCAATGATTGGGTAAATATTGCCTTTAATTATTGGGTTAATATTTACCAAATGATTGGAGGCACTCCCTTTTTTCGTGACCGTCGTTCGTGACGTTCGTTTTTATTATTGGAAATAATTCACCTGACATTCAATTTTAGTAAGCGAAACACACCCAAATATATCTATTCATTTTAGCACTTTAGTTCGTCATTGAGAAACAAAAAAGAAAGAACGTACCTGTAGCTTTCGGGACGCGGTCCGTCACTATCGACAACATAACGTGCCATTCTGTATGTCTGTCCATTCTTTACGACGTTGACACTTTTCTCTCGCTGAAAGTAAGCGAATTCCTTCTCAAGTGTCGACAGGTTGTCGATCAAGAATCCCATATCGGAAGTATACGCGAGGTAACGTTCGACCTGGTATGACAAATTGTCCTTTTAGCAACATAATTTTCTATAGCAGTATCATGATTACAATTAATTGGTTATTTGCCAAAATCAGTTTCACATTATACAGTAGGGCCTCGATTATCCTTAACCATCCAGGCGGAGCCTGGTTCGAATTAACAAAGTTCGGAAAATAGATATATATATATATATATATATATATATATATATGGGCGAGTACATATTGGGCGTGGAAAAATAAAATTTTTTCATTAAAAAATTATCATTCTTCGACGATTGTTTGCTTTGTACGTTTTAGTATCCAAATCGCGCCGTCGCTTAAGCAAAAGAAGCTGCACAGGGCGAATCTACGAAACTAGTATTTTTTATTATTCGTTATAGGAATTCTTCGCGAATTGGTTTCATTTTAATGTTTTGGTTGATATTATGCGAAACTGCAAAAGTCGCTCGGAAGTTATCCAATTTTGGAGCTAAGTTTTCACCCTCAACAGTGTATTTCAGCCCATCGAAAAATTCCCGTTTCTTCGATTTTGATGAAGAATAAAATGTCCTATTGCGAACGAAATTTAAGGGATATACCGGAAACAGTGAATGTGAAAAAAAAACCCATAAGGATTTTTGGCGACTGGCAATAAATTTCTAGATATCAAATTTAAAAGTTCTTTCTTTAACCCGTACGGCCGTACGAATATAACTATGTCGGTCGCCGCGGGCGATCCATACCTCTCTTCTCTGATTTTACTGCTTGCTAGCGACTAGTCCTCACCCGTATGTGGTTTACACTCCAATATCGAATGTCGAAAAAAATAACTTTCAAAATTATCCCGAAAATTATTGCTGGTCGTCAAAAGTATTTTTCGGTATTCTCTTGAAAGTATTGAAGGAAGGTTTGAGCAAAATGTCACTTTCATTAGAGGGGTACATTTTTGTAACCAATATTCTCCATGTCGAGATACAGAAGGAATATAGGTATTCCAATTTAGATTCTTTCTAGGTTTGCGTGACTGCAAGTCTGTGAATATTTAACCCTCTGTAGCGCCGTCTGACATTTTTGTCACAAATCGATTTTCTGCCTATCAAAATCATACTATGTATTTCTTCAAACCCATTTTGAGTCAATGAAACTTGTAAAAAGTTCGTATAAATGTATACATTTATATTTTTTGAATGAATAAAAAAATTCTGCTTTTTCCAGGAACACGTGTATTTTTATTTCTTTCGATAATCATTTTTAACTACTTATTTTAAACATTGTATATATTTCCCTACGGAGGGTTAAAGCACAGGATTATTGATATTTTTGGGGATAGAAATTCAATCCAATCGAAGGATGGTTTAATCGACGCGTCGATTGATTCGCCTGAGCAATGTGGCTATTTCCAGGAATATTTTTCAATACATAAGTGAGTTTTCATCGCTTCCAGTCTGCTGTATCAACTTCAACTGTGTCGATAAACGTAACTCCTTGAAAAAAAAGAAGCGGCACGGGTACAATATTCTCATCTGGCAGTTAAAAATAGTCGTATTTCCGGTAAAAGCCAGTATCGCACCTCGGCTGTATACGAGTACACCACCAGTATAACCAAAGCTATATTCAAGGTTCTATATGTGATCTCGAACGGCGAAATGTTACACTCGCGCAGATTCCGAACAAAAAGGATTACGAGAGCGGAATATATTTTAAAGATAGGGGCGTCACAACTTTGTCGTCGCTGGTCTTACATTGTCCCGCCGTATAAATTCGTGGCATATACGCCGTCAAAAACAGAGATCGATCGATTTTGTATTCTTTTTTACCCTCGGGCTTACGTATGGAAATAATATTTTGGAAGTCCCCAAATTTTTTGTGGCACAAAAGTTTTTTCATAAAAATAAAAGAGAGAAAGATGATTTTGATCAAATTTCACGATTCACGGGCAGGTTATCAAATTTTCAAGCTGTGAAATGTTACTGCTGCGGTCTCGTGGAATATTGTAAAGGCACGGTCGAAATCGCTTGTGCCAACATCGCTTAAGATGACGCATTGTGTATGACGACGAAATAGCCAGGCCGTTTTAATAGGTTTTTACTGCAATATTAATTACAACGTCTATTGGTAATTACGTCGATACTAAATGGCCGCCACGTTATAAGCGGTTTCGACCGCATTTTGGGCATTTTAAGGATGTGTATATATGGGGCATTCCATGCCGATTCGACCGGGGTTTGACACGTCACCTTTCCGATATGACCCGCGATTTTTCATGTTATTGTACTGTCTGAAAGCCACTCTAGAATTCTTTTAGATTTTATCGGAACGATTCGACTTCACAATATTTTTCATAAACAAAAAATTAACGCCCAAATTTAAAAATCGAAAAAAATCCTGTGTCACGTATCAAACACTGTGAGTGTTGAAAAAAGTGGGCGCGCGTTTCGTTTGGCCAACAACGGATTTTTTTCGAAAAAATCATCTAGAATTGACCAGAATTTGTTTAGATTTTTTTTCAGAATTTTTGTGTTTTATGGATTACTGATTATATTAAAACAATTTTTTTGCATTTTTTTGTGAGAAAAGCGCTTTGTAGGCCGGACGAAACGCGTGCCCACTTTTTTCAACGCTCACAGTGTTTGATATGTGACACAGGATTCCTGTGATTTTGTTCAAATTTAAAAATTTAGACGTTAATTTTTTGTTTATAAAAAATATTGTAAAGTCAAATCGTTCCGAAAAAATTCTCGAGTGCCTCTCGGAGATAGTACAATAACATAAAAAATCGCAGGTGAAATCAGAGAGGTAACGTGTCAAACCCAGGTCGAATTGGCATGGTATGCCCCATATATATGTGTGTATGTATTTTCTTTATCGGAAGGACAAAAAGATGGAAAATCACTTTCACATTGGGTAGGTATAATCGCAGAGACCGACGTGAGTAAACGTCAACTTTGACATGTTCAATAATGCTTTGTTTTTGCAGTGCATTATCTCTAGTTTTTTATTATTCACTCCACCGGAAGTGTACTTTGGGAATGTCGATTTTGTAAATTTACGGTTATATAACTGAAATAATACTAATATAATACTGATTGATAATATCACAGTGGATCTTTGCACAAGGCCAGCGAATAAGTATGTTTTTCTTTTTGTTGTGCAAAAAACAAAGATTCTTTGCACGATTCAGCGAGGTTTTGGAAGGTATCAACGTGAAATCAATATAAATTTCGTGAAGAGTATTTGAAACGTCTGTAGATTTATCACGTAGTACGGTACAAGAGTATATAAACACGTGTAGGAACGACATGGATGGAATGTAAATACGAATAAAGGGAAATGTCCGATACGAACTCTTTGTACCTCAACTCTAGTTTTTCAATTCATCCGAAAAATCCTATATGTCTGAACCCAAATAGACTTTTCGTGTTTCTCTTAAACGCGGTGGACACTGATGAAATGTACTTGCGTTTAAACTCTACTTTTTTCATTCCATGCACAGTATAAGAAAATAGCATAGTTTTTGTGTTTCGAATAAAAATTGCAATATTGCGAGACGATACATAAATCAAACAATAACCGAAAGGCGAATTAAGAGAAGACAGCGTATACTTTGATTTAAAAAAAAAAGGAACGGACATGTTTCGAGTACGATGCTTTTTTCAAAAAATGCAACTTTTTTGGCAATATTTATTTTTGCTAGAAATCGCATAGAATAATTAATGTACTGCATCCCAAATTCAAATAACAATGTACTCGACGTTCAAATTCGCAAGGCCAACTGTACAATCCTTTTGCTTTTATTATAAAACTATATTTCAGTTTTTGAGTACTTAGTAAAATACAGTTTTGAGAGATCGAAGATTTTTGACGTACCCTACTGTCGCAAACGCGTCTATATACTGTCGCAAACGCGTATATATGTTAGTAGATAGAATAATATTTGTCTTCTTATATGAGAAGGATTCCATTAGAACCTTGACTTTCGAGAAGCCACAAAGTACTAACGCGAGCAAGTGCTTACTCAGGCTGTAAAGTTTCGAGCGTAAAGAGGATCGCGGTATCGCAAAGAAAAATGGGAACCCTGGGTCTGTCCGATCCTGCACTCTAGGTGCAGTGAGGTTTCCATAAAGTTATTCTCATACGTTACACGCCCATCCGCTTGCAACAACCCCATACACGTTCGTCTCTACTGCAACAACCCGGACTTACTCTTTTGCCAAGGGAATCGTAAAATGATCTTTGTACAGGGAGTACGAATCTAATGAACACACATTCGCCACCTGAGAGCTATAATTTAAAATTTCGCAGATTTCATTTGTTCTACGATAATGTTATTTGGTGGTGGAATGGGCAAAAATGTCTGAAATAACGTACTTTAAAATAAACGCGGCATAGTTGTGAGGTAGAGTAATTATTTTGTTTATTTTTGACGTGATAACGTCTTTAAAATCATTTTGTTTGTGTGTCATTCCCAAAAACTTGTGTCACACCAAAACCTCACGAGCGCGATCGCAGGTATAAAGAGAGAGAGAGAGAGATAGAGAGACGGACCGATCTCCCGTCTCATTTCGAGCGCTGCCAGTCATTCCGTGAAACTCATTGTCACGCGGAATCCTCACGAGCGAAGGCTGGCATAGCGTTCGAGTGAGTGGGCCGATCTTGCGTCTCTCTCACTCTAGCGGCACATGAATACAAACGAATAGAGATTTTCTCGTGTGGTTAAGTTTTCGTTGAATGTTCAATAGTGAAACAAAATGTGAAGTGCAAGTGAAGTGTTACAACAATTGCAACAAAAAAAAAGGTGAATAAAATAACCTACTTACTAACAATTAACATTCTTGAATAAACTCGTAAAAGTAATGAAAGATGGAAAAAAGACACGTGTAAACAAACGAAATTTAGAGGTTATGTTA
>JAPYZJ010003050.1:0-34461 GCA_030522765.1 Ophioninae sp. B BG-2022a | reverse complement strand
GGAAAAATTGGCAAAAATCAATGGTCCAACTTTGAAATTCTGCCAAAAATCGAAAAATCATCGGATTTGAATTTAAAAAAAAGCATTTTGAAGAGAAAATCATAACGAAGAGACTGAGCACAGAGTGGAGTGCCAAATCCTGAAGGAAAAAAAGTTATCGATGTTTGAGTGAAAAAACTTTTTTCCCCGAAAAATCCAAAAAAATTTTGGATTTTTAGCATTTTTTTAAATGGTCTATTTTGATGTAATCTTACGAGGAACACCCTGTATATATACATGGGCATGTTCACCCAGTGTTGACGAGACAATTTCAACAGATCAGATCGAACGTGAGGAGGGTGCTAATTCAGGACCGAATATTGATATTACATACATTCGGACAATCGACACGGAATGGGTTAGTTTCAGGCAATGTTCATACGCGATGATAAGCTTTCAGCTTGAATTATCAAAGTTATATGAAAAAAATATTCGTATCGGAAAAACGTGAATATAGCCTATTGAAAAAAATCGAGATTCAGATGAGCTCGAATTTCGCACAACGCAATTTTCGTAAAGTTATATCCGGTTTGAAAGCTCAAAGCCGATAAATTGAACATTTTCTATGGTTCGATATCAGTAATTCGATTATATATTTTGAAATATCGTCACACTCCTCCCTCATCCAGGGGATTAATTAAAACATTCGCGTATATGTATACGGAAATATAAGGATTTATAAACGACATATTATCGTTGCAATTACACTTACCTAGTGATAATTGCTTTCAGAACGGGCGCGTTTCGTTACACCGTAATCTCTACGTTCCACGTTAAATTATGAAATGCATTTTATTCGATAATGGAGTTTATTAATTACAATTATAATAAGGCAGTCGGTGCGAGGGGCCGGATATCGGAAATCGCGAAATCACGTAACTCACGTTTTATTTAACTACGTTCACACACACATATATATATATATATATATATATATATATATATATATATACTGGAAATTTCGAAGTTTCGGGTATAATTGAGGCCTGATCATAAATGTTCGCGTACTTGCAACGCGATCGTCCCGGCGCTGTTGTTATGGGGCTCGTACATTTCGTTCGGTACAACGCAGCGGGCTTTTCGGTCCGACACACAAGGTACAAGGCTTAAATGCTGGGGGTGTAGGGGGGGGGCTGCCTAACTGCCTTCGACATGCCCATTCTACCGGCTAATACAATCTACAAGCTGTACACAGGTAATACAAAATACAAGCCGCACAAGCTAATACAATTTACAAGCTGTATACGTATATAATGGGTTTACGTGGAAACCGAGATTTGCATTCCGTGCAATAAAAGTTGACCATGCAACGACAGTTTACGACACGGCTCGCTAGTTTCCTATGCAAAAACCAGTGCGAAGAACCACTAGCCATGATCGTGCCTCGGAGTAACGCTAAATGAAACAAGACAAACATCCCCCCCCACAAACGACTGATTTCTACAATGTTACCGCGTACTACGAATGTACACGATACGCTCAAACCTTCCGTGAGCCCTCACGAAATAGTCATTGACAGTTGAATCTACAGATTTGATTATTTTTAATATTAATATTGTTCATTGAATTGTTAATATTATTAATTGAATATTAATATTACTGAATACCGTTGATATCAATATTAAGTCAACTCTGTTGAATGTCAATGTCCATTGGAGTCCTCTTAAGATCCTCTCGGAGCATTAATCCTAGAAACAATAACGCAACAAGAAAATTCACTTGGTTCGCTCGTTGGCAGTATTTATTGCCCAGAGAAGTAACACAGTCGAGGATTTGTCGTAGAATTTGGAAGGTTCGCCCGTTGATCTTTGGGCGTAAAAGGGGTTTACTGAGATCGAACATGGATGGAAACTTCGAAGAGGATTCTTCCCTCCGGCGAGGATTCGGGAAGAGAAGGGATTAGTGGAAGAGCACGGAATACATAGACTAATTTTTGTACATCCTCGGGGAATTCCTCCAAAATGTTTCCCCTGTCTTTTCTCGGAGGAGGAAGAGGGGTTCGAGATAAAGGTGGAAGCGGAAGAGGTTTCTCGAACTCTTCGATCGTCGGGACTCGCTCGCCGCCATTTTGCCACTCGAGAGGGTGTAAGGAAAATGGGTATTCGACGGGCGCACAGCCTGGCTCCATCGAATAACCATTTTTGTGAGAAACATCAATAACGAGGCTTGGAAATTTGAAAGTCCGCGGACAATCCGATCGTTGGGCGTACGTGTAGCTGAGTTTCCGTTTGCCTCCCTCGGTGTCCAACTAACAAACGCGTTAAACGTTTCAAGAATTTCTCTTCGCTTTCGCATGGTTTTTTTTCATTCGTGCAGCAATCGTAACGAAAATGAGAGACGCGCGAGAGAAGTTTGATAATTGTGGAGAAACTCGATCGTCTCGGTTCGATGAAAGAGTTATACGCGCGGGTAAAAAAAAAGGACAGACGTGCCAACAGGGTTGGCACGAGGTTCGTATATACCAAACGCTGAAAATTTTGTCGAAAGACACGAGGAAGGATATCAAATTCCGTGAGCGCAGTCAGCTGCCATCCCTAGCCTCGTATAGGTTTCTCTATTTACATTGTAAACGAGCGTACATACTGGGGGAATTTGTCGGAAGAGGAGGACGAGGAAGAAACGGGGGAACGGTGAAAAAAAAGTGAGGGAGAGAGGTACAGATGCGAAAAAATTTGACTTCTAAAGCAGGCAGAAGCAACATCATGACTGGGAACTACAGAGTGCTCTCTGGCAACGATGAGACACGGGTTAAAAATACTTGCCTACTTTTTTGCCCCTCCCCCTCTCTGCCGCTCACCCTCTTCTCGCTCCATCATTCGCCATGCTTGAACTATTCCGTAAGACACGAGGATATAAAAATGTATGCGACAGTGCAGCCTACTAAAAGTGCAATATTGAGCCCCCGGCCAAGATGTTACCGAGTATACTTGGAAATTTATATCGATAAAATCACGTCTGCGCCTCCGCGGAATCCCGGCGTATTATTGCACGAGACATCTTGGCCAGCGAGATGCGCATCTCCTGACGTATCTTTCGCACCCTCTACAGCATGATTCTTAAGCAAAAAAAACGAACGAACGTGAGCAAACGAGTATCGAATTCTGCGAGCACTGAACGTCATTGAGACACTCGAATGTTTCCAACGTTTTCTTCGCAGCTACGACAGTACCGATGAAACTCGCAGGCTCCTTGGAGAAAGGATTTCCGGTTGTTCGCCGAGTCGCCCTGTCGCCCGACGGCTCGCACACCGGCTCGCCCCAACTACGATAATACGATCGAGCCCCGGTCCATTTTGGCTGAGACGCCTCGTGTCAGTTTTCCACGTATCCAACTACGTTTATATATATATTCACATATGTATATAGACATTCATAATTCAAAGTTTGGTACGTTGAGAAGGGAAGGGGTTTTAGTTGGCGAAGCAAATACACCGCGTCTCTGTATCACAAGATGTGGATATGTGTACACAGAGACGAAAAAGCCACTGGAAACGGGTACAGCGGCGATGGAAACGAAAGAGCGGAGAAGAAAAAACTGTGCGCTCTCGGGCGTTTCGTTAATTTGTGACTGAGAAAAATTTGCTACCGGAGCAGTCGAAAAAGCTACGGGCGATGTCCCCTCCCCGCAGCTACCCCGTTCCCGCACCGAAGAGGGGTCGCCAGACACGGAAGAGAGAGCGCACACGCGTACGTACGGAGAGTCAGCGGAGAAGCACGTCCGTACGTATCGTTTGCGGCGCTGATGACACCCACATAAATGGCGAGTTGCGAAATTCTCTTTTTACGTATACGCGTGCGCGACTCTATTGCATACGTATCGACTAAATTATTTAATCCAAACAAACCCAAACATTATCTTCTGATAAAAGATAGTGTCGTCGTGTGTGAAATCCCCCAGATTTGAGCGGAGCAATCGCCACTGCCTCAGCAGCGAATTTACGCGCCCTCTATTGGCGAGTATCTCCCACTGGAATATTGGGATCTGTCGTATGGACCGAGCTCAAAAGACTCTTTTCTTCAGGAAGAAATTTTCCGCTACATCTTACAACATTCAATACTGATGATTCGAAACTCGTTGCAACAACGACGTCCTTGTCGAGTGATCCCGTTGAAGCCAGCTCTCGAAACGTTGCGAAAACAATAGAGAGCGTGACGTCTGAAAACGTCCAGACGAATCAAGGGCTCGGAAGTGGAAAGAAAGACTCGAACGCGACAGGGCGGGTCAAACGCGCACAAGCTTACCCAACTATCGTGCGTGAGAGGGAGAGAGAGATGTTTTGAAAATTTTGAGGACAGTCCTGGAAAGAGCTGGATCCCCGATAGCTCGTGTTCCACGAGTACACGCGTACTCATCGCTTCGTACCTTATTATGGTTGCACAAGAACGTCTCAACGTACATAGCCTCGAGCTGGAAAAATGGAGGAGATGAAGAAGACGGTACGCGAAGTTTAATCCTGCTTCGTAACCAAAAAAGATTGGAGCGAATGATCCTCCTCAACGTAATATTCAGAAACACGGACGCGCGAGAGTAAATCAAACGGAGAAACCGATCCTCCGGGTAATAGAAATTTATTACGCGTTCACGGGGAACGGTACATTCGTGGGCTCTAGGTAGCAATAAAACTGTTGTAATCTCGCAGAGATAATAAAATACGACTTTATCACTGATGCAAATATATAATAAGACGCGCGTCCAAGAATAGTAAAAAAGAAAAAATATATTTTTGAACTTGTTTCGGAAGACTCCGCTTGATAATTCGGCAGTAAAATCTTTCGGGAAATATGAAATATTAATCAAAAACCGAATCGACGGTCGATCAGAAACCCGAATGTCCACTTTGCCGCGACCCGTGTGCCGAGTGGAATTCAGAGCTGCGTGTATCGATCGAATGATTTGGACATTTATCGTTGAGAGCTTCAATGGATTAATCGTATTTCACTTTGTTTATCCAAATTCGTCTCCCTACCTCGTTTCGACGTGCACACGATCGTGCAACGATACAGACAGCCACTAGTGTTATCGGCTCTCCACATTCGACAAATTATTGCAAACGCACACTCCGTGAGAATTTACATATTTACATTGGCCGTTTTGGAAAATTAATCGATCACGTGGCCCAACTGGCCTCCCTCGCGGCCTCACTTCCCACTCTTTCTCTCTTCGGCCATCCGATTGCTGAGCTTCCCCAAATACAAATCGGATTCATAACCGATTCGATAAATATACCGATTTGCCGTATATCCAAAGCGAGCGGGATAGATACGCGAAATACGTATTCTTGGCGCCAAACCTGCAATATGAAAGAGAGCGAGACGAATACAGAGAGGAAGAACACGAGGAAACGAGAGAAAGAGAGAAAGGCAGTGAGCGAGTGTTTCTGGTTAAACTCCATCCTCCATTACTCGATGGCTGCATTCGCACGTCCAGTCGGGAGATCTGTGCGGGGCCAATGTAATCGCGGATATCTGTACACGTGCGAATATCCATACGCGGCCACAGGCACGCACACGCGTGTACTCGACTCGGTAAATAAATTACACACTGGCACCGGGCCAAATCAGCGAGACCTTCACGCCCACGATCCTTGTGAACATACACATTTTCGGATCCCGTATCACTCGGCTGATGTATATACCCGTGAGTGTACGCACCCGTGTTAAATAGGTGGTTCGACAAAAGAATCGGCGATCCACGAGTGATCGACAGGCCAGCGCGGACGCGTCAATGGAAAGTGTTTGAAGCGTGTCAATAATGAGGTATCTTCGTCCAGTCGAGTGACCGGGCGCTACATTCGTTGGGCCCTCGCAACGTTCCGCTCGTGTATCGGAGGGAGTCTGGGATTTTCGTTCGCCCCGAAGAGAGGACTCGGTCTAGGCGGCATCGCCGCTTCGTTTGGACTCCTCTACGCCCTTTGGTCGCTTGTTTGTCTTCCAATCGGCCCGCGATGTGTACACATTTGTCGGCTTATATGCGTGTCCGCGCGTTACCGAATAGCCGAACACGTATTCTCATAAATCCCGGAGCGTCCGGCCCGCCACCTCGGACCTCCGAGTTATTCATTTGAATATTCCGCATCCTGCGTCCATCGCTGGTTAGGCCGTTACAAGCGTCACGAAAATTCAACACCGCTAGGTACGTGTCGATCGTACTTGCCCATCGCGTTCTCATCTCTCGCGTCACTAGAGTTCATCCAGCCAAAATAAAGAAATATGGATTCTACCGGAAGTGCGCGTTGCTTTCTCTTGATCGTTGCAAGTTCGTGAACTTACCATATTTCGCAACAAAGCCTTCGTCTGTTGATAATAAAATACCGATCAAATTAACTTGGAAAGGGGTCTTGAACAATTTTTATATTTATAAAAGAAAACATCTATTCTGAACCTTAAACGCGGTAAGCAGCGCCATCTATCGGTGTCGTTGAATCACTACGTATCATAATTTGACTAATCAACGTTAACGTTTGAGTTACTGCTATTTTTTGTTCAATATACAGACAGACAAACATTCAAAAAGCGGTTGCTCAGGCTTCTGATGCTCCAATAAAGAATCCCCCATTATTTTCTATTCCACTATTTTCAGTGTACAAACATCGACCCGTTACGATTTTATTATACGTAGGAATAGAAGATGTCGCTACGGTAGAGTACACAAGTCACCCAGTGAGCGAATCCTAATAGGCTAGTCAACTGTTGTCACGAACGAACGAGTCAATCTATACATGAACGTGGCTGGCCAACCCAAGTACCAGATGGCGTTGCGAACGAACGAAATTCTCAAGTAGGTACACCTCGCCACGACTCGGACGACACTCGCCAACTACGCCTGTGCACCCCTTCGTTACAACCCAACCGATCTTAATTACAGGCGTTGCCCACTTAGGGTAATAATACCACTCGGCGACTACGGAGTGCCCGACTAGCCAGTGGCGCTCACAAATGAGAAAGTCAGATTATAGGACTACATTTAGACCCAACGAGCTATTGGCTCAACTCCCTGGCGAGTTTGAGTCGCGGAAGGCGTTACGTCACTGATAACGCTCCCGTTAATTTCGATCTTCCAATTGGAATTGAAAACTTCTTTTTTGCAATTACACAAATGTTGATTAATCATCAGCCGAAATAAAGTATCAGACAAGCGTAATATAGGATTATGTCATTCCACCCAAATATAATTCTTAATAAAAAAAATTAAAATTCATTCTAGTTTGATAAAACTCGATCCGTCGGTATTACGTATATATTCGACAATTCGCCAATTTTCTAACAATCCAACGTTTTCGAGTACTCGAGTACCCAGACGATGAAAAAACCCATACGTTTATCAAAAGTTAATCATTTCGATATTGGTTTCGTAAGAATTAATTTTATTTTTGAGAATGATCTCAATGGCAAACGTTTGAAGTTCAGCGAGAAGCAGAGACGAGTAAAGAAACCCTGTACTTTTATTTGGTCGAGGTCCCGACGAACCTGTGGTCAACAAGCCTGGACTCGTAGATCCCACTCCGTGTTGGTCTCAAGAGGGAAAAAGGGCGCGAAAAAGAGACGGAGAGAGCAGCAGTCGGATGGTGGACGGTTCACTTGGAGCAAAGCTTAGGACGTCAAAACTTTTCCGACACGTGTACGCGCGAACAAACGATAGCTGGTACGAAAGGGTCGACGGAGGGACTCGTACGTTGGCAGAAGGGAGAAAAATTGAGGAACCAGAGGAGAAAACGATAGTGACGGAAAAGTACGAGGGATGAACGCGAGAGCTTATTGAAAGCTCCGCCAAGTGCTCGGGAGTTTGACATCTTTCGGGTTCGGTGGCTCTGGACGCTATAATTCTACCTGTGGTCCACAGATTTCGTACTAAATATACAAGCGCGTACTACGGGACAATTTACACTCCGCTCTCTTGTACAAACTTCTCGATATATTACAAAAGAGAAACCCGCAAAATAACACATGCGAGAATAAATATGAAAGTTTGCTAGTTGCCACGAAATATGAGAGCTTAACGCGCTCTTCGAGCCCTCTTTTCGAGATCCTTTGACAAAGTTAGTACAACTTCCTTCAACATCGTCTCGCTATAATACACTCTCGACTTTGTACACGATACGATAAGAGACATTTTCGAAAGACCTCCTTTCCCCACCCATCATTCCACTCGTCGTACAAGTTTATTCGCGTCTACTATAGCCTCGTGCAAGAGTATTAGGTACCCTATAATAATCTAAACGAACGAACAGGTATCGCGATTCCACGAAATAATAAAAATACACTTATTATTTGTCGTTTAATAATACAGGTATCTACTATTTTTGCACAATCTTGAATATTCATATAAAGGTGCAAAAATAATGAAGCGCTTCAGTTTTCGAAACGATAAAAAAATATCGATCCTCTCATCCGAAACTCCTGAGAAAAGGGAACTCTGACTCCGAAGTCCGGGAATGCTCCTCGTAACGCGTACTTGCACGCATACACGGGCATAATCCCTTTGAAGCAGTGATAATTTCGAATTCTCAAAGTCTAAGCAGCTTCCGAAGGTTTCGCAGCGTTAACGCCAGTTGGCTCCTTCTACGACAGAGGGTGCTTACGCACACACGCCCACGCCCACAATGGCATATTCGTACTCGCGTGGTCTACGGGTGGATACACACGCGGTTACATACGAAAAGCAACTTGATAGGGTTTACCGCACAACGGTGGAGGGAAGACGTCGAAAGGGATGCAACACGTTTATGGATATATATATTACCGCCCTGTACACCTGTACGGATGTGTTTATGTATCATCTATACGTGTGCGGACAAACATAGATATAGAAATATGGCTATATATAAAATACACATGTTCACGAAAGTTTGTGGCACTGCAAAGCCGCCGACGCACACATGCATCACTCTTTCCGCGTGCTCACATAGATTTCATATCCGAGTTATAATTTATTCGTGACACGAAAGTTTTCCTCTCGCCTTTCCTTATGTGTGTACACATAAATTCCTATACGTATATATGCACATATATATGTATGTATGTGCATATGACTAGCATAAACAAAACTATACGTTTATACGTACACGCGTCTATATCCATATATGTATTCCCTCCCTTCCCTCTGTGTTGCCTTCTCTATTTCTCGCGTTCAGTTTGGCTACGGGCATAAAACCACACCGCCGTGGTTCCTCGTATCATACGAATTTATGTCTCGCGCGATTCAACTTTTACCTTAACTGATGTCAACTCTGCTTAATAATTACGAACTGAGACGACCCGAACGTTACGTACGCGTCGAGAAAGTACATCTATAGAGTACCTGGACACGTATAATGTCTTTCTCTCTCTCTCCCTACCCTTCTCTCGACAAACTAGCTGCTTTTTCATTGAATTTCCGGAATTCATACGTCGACTCGGATATTTGCGTTTTACATTCCGGTGGTCTCTGAACATTTTCGGGAGAGCCAATTTGATTATCAACAGAGAAAAAAAAACATGATTTTTCAATTGTCCGAGAGTATCGTCGATGGAGTCAGCTGGGATGTTTATATACGCCGACGTATGATGAAACTGAAATGTGTGTTTGCGCTGACAAATATAACGATAAAAACACTCAATCAAAAACCAAATCAAAATCGATTTTGTTCCTATGAACAATCTAAAAACTTCAACATTGTTTTTTCATCGGTTTTATCCATTTACATTGTCCGTCGTGGCACGTATGTGAAAAAATATGGTAAGTACTCGTTTATATTGAAAAAAAGCCGTATACCGTGAGAACGAATGTCACGCGAACAACTCTGTTCGGATCGAACGAATTATTGGGCACTTGGGATAAAAATAGAACGGAAAAAATGCTCAGAAGAATATTGACGGCACTCCAAAATCGTTTCATCAAGCTTCAAGCACATTTCCGCATTGAACATTCTTTCCAGCCAATCACAATAATGTGAATATTTAAATATCATCAGCAATTATTATTGTATTTCTATTGAACAGATAGTAAATGACAATCGAATTGCGTGCATCTGGTTTCCCAATAAAACAAAAATTCAAGCCGTAACGAATCGCCTGCAACGTGGTAATTTTGAACTCGTATTTGTTTAATCTCTCCCATTAGCAAATTGGCTTTCCTACCAGAGATTTAAACTCTGTTTTTTAAACTCATCGATGATTCGAGCAGCCAGCAGTTTTTTTACGAATTTCGTGATAATTCGGCGTGGTAGTATTTAGACCGATGCGATATCAGTGATAGCGTAGTTTACGCAATGATGAGCCGCGTAGCAATTAGC
Source organism: Ophioninae sp. B BG-2022a (assembly GCA_030522765.1). Classification (NCBI taxonomy): domain Eukaryota; kingdom Metazoa; phylum Arthropoda; class Insecta; order Hymenoptera; family Ichneumonidae; species Ophioninae sp. B BG-2022a. The sequence continues at coordinate 24,152 of JAPYZJ010003050.1, read as the reverse complement.
TGCCGCGAGACAATTCTCGCAGTTGGACGTGATCCCGATATCACCTTTCGACGAGCACACCTACGTACAAGAACAGACATGTACGGAGACGTCTGTGCATTTAGTACCTATAAATAAGTCACAGAATTGTTTAATCGCGTTAAACCGGTTGGAAAGAGAGGGAAATAGGCAAACAGAAGAGTCATACGAGATCCGCTGGAGAGGGGGAGAAGCGTTATGAGAACCGCGATGTAATTATCTTGTTAACCGAGTTATAACTAAGCTGAGAATCGTGCTGATTGCGTATATAACGCGATTCTCGTACCGGTCGCACCCTGGTCTGCGGTCAATATGCGTTTTCCTCGAACATATATGACGGAACAGTGGAAGTGCCTGTGTGGAAAGGAGAAAGATACGAGGAAGAGAGCGTCAGCGAGAGAGAGACCGGAGAGATCGGAGAGGATGTGAAAATGGCTCCAGGGCGGGAAGCCCAACAGAATTTCATAATACCTAATTGCTTCCTCTCACTGTGATTCTCGGTTCGACGCATACATCCCCCCCGCTTAGGTCCTTTTCCACGAGTCGTTCCGTGCAAGCCTGACAATCGAGCGGCCGCCATCTTCCGCGCGTTCAATTGTCCCCAGCCTCGCTCGCGAGGAAAACTAGACCGACGAGACCGACGATTTTCTCTCGACGAGCTCCATTTTTTTTTTCGTTTTTTTTTTTAATTACCACTAATGAGTGGGAATTTCTAGTTGGGCGATCGGACAGTAACGCCAAAAATAGGATTCGATGAGAAATCCGGTACAGCCGTTTCCGGCTCTTCTTCTTCTTCTTCTTCTTCTCGACCCGTCCGATATTTCCTTTCATCTCGCGACAATCGATTTTCTCGGGAATACGGGAATAACAGGCTCCGCGCTTTAATGAGGTCAGCGATGGCTGCATTTGCACAAAATGACCCGTGGAATGAAACACACACGTGCCGGAATTGCGCATGGTGTGTATAAGGCACGGATTGGAATTGCGCGATGCTTCATCTGGATTCGCGTTTCATCGGGGCTAATATTCATAGTGGGCAAGAGGCGAGCGAAATCGTGACGTCCAATTATCGAAGAATTGCCCCAATTATTGTTATATATCAGCCGGCTCGTACAGGTACATATCCAGCATTAATTATGCAGTCAGACTTTTTTTTTTGATAAGACCGAATTGGCGAATGCGTGGAAAGACCGTGGAAGAGAGTTTGAGTTAACCGGAACGCAAGAGGGAGAGAGAAAAAGTGGCATTAATTCCTAACGATTTTTCAAAGTAGGCCCCGTGGTACACTTGTCTCATTGGACCCGGAAGAATAGAATATTTTCCTGCGTACCTATAGGGTGGCCGGGATCGAGTCGTCGAAAATAAAAATATAGTCTCGTCGAAAGAAAATTGTAAATTGGAAAAATAGTTATAAAAATTGTGATTTGTTTCGAACGACCAGGCACGCGACACCCCGTACATATATATATAGCTTTCGCCTTCCATCGTCCCTTCGTTTTCTATTTAATCAGAGAACGAGCGTCCAAGTTTCAAGATAGCTCCGCAGTCAATGTATAATTAGAGAAGAGTACCTCTTCTCGTGTGCATCGTCGGGACATCCTCGGGCATGCACGAGACTGGGAAAAAATGGGAAGAAAAACAATCGTCCGGATTTTTGTCGTTATTCGAATTACTGAGCCATAGAAAAGGGTAGAAAACGATGCGAGGGTGAGACAGAGAGGAAGAGACGAACGGCTGAATTATATTTATAGCCGGGAACAATAAGGACTAAAAGCGCGTTCGAGATAACTCGCGGTTGCTACGGAGTCGACGGTCGGCCAATCGAGCTTCTCTTCCATTCGCACGAGTCGCCGTGGCGGATGAAAAGTCGGTCAGGCGCAGTCGCTACTTTCGTCTTTTCACCGAATATTCTTTTTGTATTTTCTTTTATTTGCATATTTTTCAACCTTTTTCAATATCTCAGTTAATTATTCACTCTCAGCCTTCGAGTTCCATCGGAAGCAACGCGTCACTCGAAGCCCACCGTTCCCACGATCAAACATCGAAAAAACCGTCAAAATACATTTCCAACGAAAATTTACTGAATATTTTCACAATCAAATTGGCGAATTTTTTTTATTCACCAGGACGATACGGAATCGCGGTGTGTATCATGAAAAACTCGAAAAATAAAATAAACTCGTGTCATTGATACATCGGTTTGAAATTTGATAATCCGAGCTTCGAGTCCAATATTTTCGTTGCGATACGTTTCGCGTAGCACACCTACGTCCACGGCAACCAATCATAGCTTTTTCAAAGATCCATCAATACAGAAGTAGGTACGGACTTTCGATGGTCGATCTCTACCTGTAATTCGATTCCTCGCTTCGAGGCATTCCAATAGCAACCACCGGTTCTACATATTCCGAGTGATTTGTTCTTTTGAACCGTAATCTCCGTTGTCCGTAGCGAGCCAGTCTTACTTTTCGCGAAATTCGAACAATCAACTCTGTTGGCAGAATCGAAACGAGGAGTCAAGAATTCGACGGAATCGGTCGTCCGACCAAAGTCGATTCTTCCACTAGCCGCGTTAAGACCAATTCCACACTCGATCCCCCTGGCTCGCTTCGTTCCTCTCTCAGTCACCGGTCGGCGAGTATCGTATGGGCTGGTTTCGACGCGGCGTGCGTTTCGTATCGCGCAATGAATCCTCCGAGAGGATCCCGCGCACTCGCCGTGCATATACAATATCACGTTTCATCGACGACCGTTCTCACTCGGTGAAGCGAGCAACGGAGAATATTATGGCGCGAAGCCAAAACGGGATACAAGATATCTTGAGGAGAGAGAAGCATATGCGCTAAAGCTCGGTGCATACAGAGAGATCCACCAGCCACCCTCGACTGGACACCCATCTTTCGCTTAAATCATTCGTATACGTGGATACGAGAGCAATGACGGTAGGTATAACTATAGATGGATTTCCTTGCGATCGTGGGAACACCCGGGATACCTTATTCCCTCCTATCTCGACGATCCCATAACCGAAATGTACAGCCTCCGATCTAATTAACACATCGGCAATACTGCGGCCAATTTCTACGGGCTCCGATCGGATTCTTCGGGCGAATTATTTATCCGCAACGTTCGTCACCCAAACCCAAACGAACTCAAACGAGCAACCGTTTCCCACCTCGTACAAATTTTACCCAATTGAATATCCCAAACGGATATTATTGTCTACGACGACACGTAGAAACGTCGCGACGTTGTATATCCTTCGCAGCTTCCAAGACGTATGAAAATGATCGACGGACTTCCGTCTCTACTAAACTCGAGTATGGATCTCGATAACCTTCAAATTTTATTCACATTTATGCGTGTACAGACGTTTCATACCCTTTTCGTGTCCGCGAGGTGGAGAAACGTCTCTCTATCTCTCCCTTACCTCCCTTTCTCCGTTTCTCCAAGGAAAAACGTACGTCGCGCTCCACTACGCTCAGATGCATTTTCTATATACGTAAAATATGTCCGTACGTATGTGTAAAGAAAATCGCTCCGGAGACCGTACATATCCAACTTTTCGAGTAGCCTCTCTTTGCAATTCTGAACATTTATATATATATTTGTGTGTGTGTGTGTGCGCGCGTGTGTGTGTGTGTGTGTACAAATACACGTGCGAATGCAATATACTATACATTTGAAAAAGGCGCGAGGCAATGTAGCGAAGCACCGGAGCAGCAGCACGTAAGCTATTTCTGCATCCGTAGGAAATGCAGATGCGGCGTCTCACAGGGCAAGAGCGTCACGTGATTTGGCGCTACTCCAAATCGGAGGGTGTTGAGAGTATGCGTGTTAAAACTCGCACGCAAATATATGTGCATCTCTTAAATATATATACACACGTACATATACGTATATATAATGGGCAGGACATTGCATATACACGGGCTTGGGGTAATAGAATTTTGAGCGTCTGACCCGTTCCGTGCTTGTTTTTTTTTCTTCAAAGCATAATCGGCAGGGCTCTCATGATGCTTGGATGCAAATGATTCTTCGTTTTCGAAATGTTCTTTTTAGAAATTCTTGTTTTTCCCTTTTCCAGTTGAATTAACGAATGACAAACGTTTCTAAAAGCGCACAACAGAAATGGACAACGTTCGTCAAACGTTTAACCCACTTTCTCCTGTCCCTCTCTTCGCAAAGTGACCGTATTGCCAACGTTCAGACCGATTTTGTAAAGGGGCAGGCTTTCCGGCAGCAGAGCCCGGTCCGGTATATGCATCGGACAATGAACGATATCCAGTATTCCGTGGGCCAGTACCTAGCACACACGGAGAGAAACTCACGTAGGAACGTAACGGCCAAACCGGAAGAGGTACCAGTACATTTCGCACGACGAAACTTTGCTCGTCGATTCCCCCACGTAACAGATATATATGACTCTTGTGTAGAGTATATATCTGTCTGTACACACAACTCGAATATACCTAGAATACGTACTACAGACGTTTCCGGCTTCAGGAGACTGCGTCTGCAAACCGGTAGAAACCCGCCCCGAATTCCGTTCCCAAAAGCTTTGCCTCTTTCCCCCGGTCCCTCTTTCCGTACGTCTCTTTGCGAAACGAGTAAAAGCAAGGGTGAGAGAGGGCAGCCGAAGGAGAGAGCGATACTTGTAAACCCAAAGCATTTACGGCAGCCTCTGGCTGGTCAGCCAACATTCAACGATCTACACGATAAAGTACTCACTGCTGTGTACTCGTTTTTCTTACTGTTATTGTTCAAGTGTGTGTCGATTCAAGGAGGAATTTTCTCGAGTCTTTTTACCGATCGCTCCCTCTCTTCCTCCTCTTCCGTTTCGCCTTTTCCCGTGCTCTCTCGTGCTCTCTCGTGCTCCCCCGTACTCGGTGACCCAACGAGATGTTTCGACGGCGTATGATGCTCGCGCGCACTTAGCTCTCAATTGTGCTTCCAATTGTGAGCGTCCTCGTTGTGGCTCTCGGGGAAAAGACGAGGAGGAGAATTAAGAGAGAAAAACACAGAGCCCGGGGGGCTTGTGCGCGAGTTCCCCAAATATCGGATCTGTGTGTACATCTTTCCGGTTCCTCGTCGAGAACTTTTTCACGAGTCATAAGCCAGAAAGTACCAACCCCAGACTCCCCGTCTACATTCGTAGATCAGTAAACAGGCGCTTCGGGCAAAACGAATACGAGAGGTAGAATGTAACAGAAATCTAGCTAATGAAGAGCGCACGAGTGGACGGCGGTTAAGTTAGAATTTCATGAGCTTGGGAACAAGTGATTCCCTGTCGAAGCGCCAGGCGTGGAGTGAACGTTGCAAATCCAGAATATCAATATTGAACTTATAAATGAAAGACCCAATTTTTGGCAAAGTCGACTATTGCTTCGGTTCGTTTCAATGAATTTTGGTAAATTCCGATCAAGCTCTGTTTGAACTCGTTAGCGTAATTGCCTTGACCCGGCTTCCGCTGACACAATAAGATCATACGTGTCGCGTGTACGTACACGTAAAAACAATTTTGGCCTCATTGCTATTGCAGAGTTATCGATAATCGATGCGTCCCACTCCGAGAATTTCTCATCATCGAGTCGGTGACGATGAACGTTTCTCGGCTATGTATCCGTATCGCAATAATTTATGCTCCACTTTTATACGCGCGTTTCTTTGCCTCTCAAAAATTGAAATGCCTGTGCACCATCGAAAAATATTTGATCTGTTTTTTTTTTACCGTTGATTTTTATAAACGATCGAAAATAAACTTGGGCGAAAATAAATATCGCGACTATCCGTCGCGTGTGTGTCACAGCCCGAAATGAAACTAGAACGTTCCGCATATACGTTTCGTCGAATTTCGCTTGTCCTCCGCCACACTGGGATATATTTATAATAGAATACCTACGTTCGCACGAATATTTTGTGCGTTGCTTCAAACTTCAAGGCTGAGAGCGGTAATGGCTAGTTTATCGTTACGAACGCCCCCAAATTTTCATATTTCCACCTCAACGCGTGTACGCGCGTCTCGGCATATATAAATATAGAAATATACACACCCGAAGAGAGAGGGAGAGAATAAATGTCTTCTCAAAGAAAACATCTCTTTAAGAGTGCTTTATCGAATTGGTAACATTGCTATCTAAATTGAATGCCACCCTTGCATCTTTGGATCTGATACGTAGATTTTTCGTCGATCCACCGACACGTTGAAACGTCTAAAATTTGACCGATTTCCGTGACTATACTCATCAAAGTCACCGCTGCCTCGATTCATGATCGGTTCAAATATTCAAACTTGTTCAACCCGAGGCTCAGGAGGATGAGGATGGAGAAAGAAGAAGGATTTGAGATTATTTCGCAATATCTCGTGAAATAATAATATTTGTGAGCGATGGTAGCGTAAATCGCCTTACAGCAGTTTTCGACGGATAAAAATTACTTGAAAACAAAATTTGAAGAACACGCACAATCTGAGTTAGCCCTGACGTTTGAAATGAAATTTCGCTCCTGACTAAGTCTGTCTCTCTTATTTTTGGACTCACCGCCTTCATCTATTCGTATTCGAATTTTTCCTCTGATATTTTCAGGCTGCATTTTTCCCAAGCCTAACCACTCTCGTATACGTATAGTTTACTTGTTTTCTCTTCTACCCAATGTTTCTCGTTATACGTTCCTGCCGTATTTATCCAAAAATATTGACTACAAACATGGTGTCACTCAATTTCGTTCCCTCCTTTTGTTCCAACGACTGTTCTGTTATTCTATTTGTCAGTGGTAGGTTTACGCATAGTCGTGGCCCCGCGCCAACGCTGACCAATTTTTTCCCCCTCCGTTCCTCCCCCGTTCTTTTCTATTTCCGCGGACTCTCGGAAATAGACGAGTCCGCGCCGATTCTGATGTCCAACGGTCTTCCAAAAATTGAACATTTCCTCACACGCGAAGAACGCTAGAAACGAGACGTATTTAAAATTCCTTTTGAGTCCCGATCAAAAATGGTCGAATCATTGTCGTTGCGATAGTGTTGCAAATATTTCGAAGCGTCCCGTATAAACGCTCCCGAAAATCAGCGCTTCGGAAACAACGGGCGCACGGCCGGCCTCATGGAGGATCAAGCGTACTCGCATCGATTACGGCGCACAATGAGTTTTTTTTTTTTTTTTTCTTTTTTTCCGGTAGCACGCCGAAAACGGAAGAGATAGAGTGCACTTCGTCGAACTCGCGCGTACGGGTCGTTTCTATTCACGACGGTCGCTCGCGACTCTCGATATTCTCTGTCGGATCGAGCGTTTCATAAAATATGTCTCGTCGTATGCAGAATCCCGAAAACGTTGACGTAACTCTTTTTCGGCTTGGTCGTCGAAATTGATTTATTCGTTCGGGCGACTCGTCTATTTTGTCGCTATCTATTGACGCGCCCCACCCTTCGTCCCGGGCGCCCCCCCCCCCCCCCCCCCCCCCCTTCTCTGACGTAGCTACGATCTCGCTCGCCACCGGTGCCTTTTCTTGTGGTGGCCTCATCGCTAGATCTGAAAATGTACGAGCGAAACGTATTGGATTTCGAAACACAGGAAGTACAGAATTCGCCGATGCAGTTGCCACGATCTTCCTCTCGTCTCGATGGATCGGACTCGTCACCGGTTCTTCGCAACTTTTCGACAGAAATACGCGAACGCGGTTTTTCGCAGTTTCCCTCTGCCTCCTCGAGAGTGTGACTTTTGCAAATAAGTGGCCAGTCCGCGCAGCGATTGATACCCCTTACACACTCGGTCAACACTGGGAGTATGTTGACAGAAGTCGGTCAAAAGCGGACGGGATGGTTCTCGTAAAAAGCTGGAGGGACACGAGTGAAGAGGGAGGCCGCACGGTGGCGAATGTAACGGAACGGCCCGTATAGATGCATGGAGATAACGAGCGAAGAGGAGATATTGCGGAAGAGTGAGGGGGGGGGGGATCGTTTGGGCCACAACGGGGCACCCCTTTCGACACGATATACACATAATTCTGGATTGGCCGGATCGACCGCAGGCTTCGACCGCGGGATTGCAGTCAATATAATTCCTCCGGTGGAGGGATGAAGAAGGAGTCGGAGGGGCGGAGGGGGGTAGATGCGGCGGAGAAGAGGACAGCGGCGAACGAGGGGCTGGGAAGTCTGCGAGTGGTACCGGTAGGTACACCGTAAATGCGCCTCCCTCCACCGCCAGGGGATGAACGAGTTCTCCCCGTGTACGGCACCCTCCCGCACCCTGCCCCCGACCCTCGCGCCTTTTACTCCCTCGATGCTGTTCATGGCGTGTAAATAATTAATGGCGCTCGACGTATCCTCTGGTCGCGAGGTTGGGAGGAATCGCGAAAGGGGTGAGGATCAACCGCGGGAGCGCAAACACCCTTTTTTTTTTTTTTTTTTCTTTGCTATCCACCCCACACCCAATCCCCAGCGCTCTTTCGTCTCGTTCCTCTCGCGAATACGAAGGAGCGAGAAAGAGGGATGGACGGAGAGAGAGAGAGAGAGAGGCCGAGGGGGGCAAGGGGGGAAGGGAGAGAGAGGAAATCCCCGATAAAAGTGGCGAGAGTTTCAACAGCGATACAGAGGAGTAGATATAGGTGTGCGCGGTACATATTATGCGGACCCGTATCCGCACGTACACGTAGGTAACTCATACGTAACAGCCTCGCGTCGATAAATCGTGACGATTAACGTTCTTTTTTTCGCAAATGGGTTAATATCGCGAGTGCGAATACTTTGTCTTTTATTCTTTTTTTGACTTGGTTTTCCGTGCCAGAGAAGCGAAAAGTCCCGCGGAGCAGCGGAGGCTGGGGAGGACGGGCGACGCGGGAAGACGCATGAATCGTCGAAACTGCGAATATGCAGCCCGATGTTCGCCAGGAGTGGCGTTTAAATTTTTTTACGGCTCTCTTTCCCCGTTTCGTAGCCGGGACATACGGATATGATGGAAGTATTGCCTCCGTATCTCGTCCATTTTATCGCATTGTTGTTCCTCTTTGCTCTATAGCCACCCTTCATCTCTAACGTCTCCTACGTTTTCACAATTACGCGCAATTCACCGAAAGACCTTTCACCGCGTGTCCCATCGAGTGTCAATGCAGCGACTTTTGCATCGTTTCGTTCCAAGTCGGACAACTTTTAACGAAGCGCTCAGTCGTGATCCGTCGTTGCGAAATGTACAGATATATACGTAGCCTATCCGTTTTCCACTCTTACCGCGGACCCAAAGAATTGTATCTTTGAATTCTTATCAAGAGTCTTGAACGAGCGGCTCTCAGCAAATTAACCGTTCTTTATTCGTTTTCCGGAAAAAGTAAAGCTTCGTTTCTCTTGCCCCCGGATTCCGCTTTATTCGTAACGTACATTGCCGAGAGGTTGCGCGTCCACACGGACGGACACACTCGTAAACGCGTTCAGCGTAAATGGCGAAACGCCGTACTTTCGACGCGCTCTTTTTTGCTCGGCCGTTGTCCCTCTTTCTTCTTTTACTCCTTTATACTTTTCTTCTCTCTTAACGTGCAACAACCCCTTCGCGCTATTTGGCATCGCTCGCACGTGACGCGACACGGACACACGAACAACCGAGTATAAAATCGTTACGTTATTATACTATATGTTTACGTGTGTAGAAGCGTAATACCGTGTGCGATTATATCGGTGAACGAGTCGCACGCTCGTATACAGGGCTAGACGTCGGGCACTTGTAATAATAAATGGATGTTCTTACGTTGGCCCTCTCTCGCTCCTCGGTCCTCATCGTTTTCATGCTCCGACTCTTTTGCCCCGGCTCTCCCTCTCTCCCCCTCTCGCCCGCCCTCTCTTTTATCCCTTTCTCATCCCAGATTTTCATCGGCCGAGAAAGAACGAAAACAGGGTCGAGGGAAACTCTATGACCGTTCTTTGGCTCCGGATCTCGCGAAAATCCTGAGGATACTATATATTTTACTTTTGTACGTTCCCAGCTTTTTCTCTTATTGCGAGCTCGACGTCGCCCGTAGGTACACCTTTCTCTTTGTCTATATCTATAACTGGGCAGCGTGGATGTATGTTTCTATGTATTTTCTTGTATACGCGAATTGTGTACCTATTCGTTGTAAGACGCGATTTCGAAGACCCTCGACTTCGAGGACTGCGTCCGTGATAACGCGTTACAGGTCCGCTTTGCGTAAACCCAAACATTGCGAAGCAAGTTCAACCATTTGAAAAAATAAATAGTCATTATCCACCGAAACTGCTGATATTAGCTTCGGAGCAATTATCCGATATTTTGATGACCGCTTCATGAAATTTGAACTCGTCGTACGCAAATATCCATCGGCGGATTTCTCGCCGACACGAATATTCGACGAGACCAATACAGGCGATAGGAGTACGGCACCCGGGTAGGTATACGTGAAATCGAGAAAGAATCAAAGGTTCGCTGCGACACGTACCTAACCCCGTAGTACAGCGAGAGAAAAATTTTCTCGAGCCCGACACACGGATGATTCGTTTTCGGAAGAGTCCCAAGGATAATTGTATAATTAATGACGCAAACGCAATTACACGTTCGTATTGTTCCAGCGTACGGTTGGGAAGGTGAGTTTGGCGGGTCGAAGGGGGAGCGCGGAGGGTGATGAAATAAACGATTCCGAGATTGCGCTACCGGGTGGATCCTTGATTTCCAATTGCAATCTCGTTCACCCATCCTCAAGTATATTTTACCTCGTTTCACATACACCGAGAGACAGGATAGAAGTGCCCCGCTGGTGTTGGTAAATCGGACGGAAAGACGGAGAGGAAAGAATGATGAAGAGGCGGGTGGGAGTTTCAGATACCCGGAAATGCCACTGGTACACTGCTCCTGCGGATATATATATATGTATTTTGGGAAGCTCGAAGTAGACGCTACTGGGTCTACACGCGCGCACACACACATTTGTATCCACGCGTGGCTCTGTGAAACGTTAAGGATACCTAAATCGATCTCCTTCCTCTTCCTTTCTTTTCCGATCTCGCTCGTTCTTCCTTTTCCTCCGTCCCTTTCTTCTTCGCTCCCTCTTCTTCCCTTCTGTCTCATTCTCTTGAGTGGCAAAAGTAACTTTACTCGATCAGCTCTCGTTTCGAGTGCGCGGAGGATGAGAAAGGAGACGAGAAGCATATAGAAGATCGAAATGCACGCTACGCTCCCCCCGGTACGTGTGTGCGCGGGGAGTCTATAGGTATATTTGTGAGGGAAACGCGAGAACGACGATGAAACCCCTTTATAGCAACGAAGAATCGTTCTCCCCCCCCCCCTCTTCCTCTCACTCTCGCCGTACTCCTCGGCGTTCTTCCTCCCACGAAAAAAAGGAGGACCAAAAGCGTCGTATAATAGCGGATGCGAATGGACGTGGCTCGCAAGGCGACGCGGTCTCCCGTATATATACCCACGCCCACAGGCACCGGCAGTCCTGTCTTATTTCCCCTTCGGCCTCCATCCACGCTTCCCAACTTCTCGTTGCCCTCTCGCTGTCCTTATTCGACGCGCCCTTCCCTCGCTCGTGTCCCCTCGCACTCGGCGGCATCGTCTTAGCTCCTTTCCCGTGTACATTGCGCTTTATCCAATTCTAACAGTCAAAAGAGCTCGACTCGCCTCGCTTTAACTCCCAAATCGGATGAGATGAGCCCTTTTCGTTCTTCCATCTACGAATCTACCGTTTGTGTCTGTATATAGAAACTGCGCGAAATACTCTTAACTCACTCTTACACTTTTCTCGTACTTTTGCGGCAAGATTGGAAGGGGCGGGATAAAGAAGAGCGAGAGAAGGAGCCGAGGGGGGGGGCTCCGGTCGAGGGGTAACTCGTTCTTGGTCTCTGGGAACCAACGAAGAAAAGGAACCACGCATGAGGTAACACCGCCGTGGTTGTGACCCTCTAGACTTCGTATCGTGGCGACGCAAGCATATACATATATACATACGTACGAGAGGCGACGTGTAGGAGAGCGCGCGTGTGCACGATGGACGATGATGTCGTTGTCGAGAAAGTGCTCCGGGACTCTTAAAACGTGACGTTAAAACTTGGTACCGAGAGTAAATATGTTATCGCGGTTAAAAAGAATAGGGGAAAAGGCGTTCGCTATTGTTGCTCCGACACTGTGAGAGAAGCACGATCGTATCGAGGTTCCCTCTATCGGTAATGTCAAACCGAACACTATGAACGTACCATCTCTCAATGATTTTCTGAAACGGCACATCCAGCGTCAAAGCCGTTTGGCTACGGATTTCTGAATTTGAGTCGGGGGCGACTGGAGAGGATGGGGAAAGTATGGATCGAAGCTACGGACAAGTACACCGATTGAAATTTATCGAACCATTTAATAAAGAACAAATCGTTTCGAATATCAAAATAAACGATCGTAGGATTTAATTGAAACATAATATTCTCGAATTTTTTTGCCAAGTTTCCGACCAGTTTATTTATAATTTGCTCTATATTTATTCTGGCATGGTTTTTACCAAACTTGATATATTCCGGCGAAATATTATCAATAATAATAATTTGTAGCCATTTTTAGATCTCTACTTTCACCCGATATCGATACCGATATTCAACCGTGATATAGCGAGTCATTTAACTTTCATTCTCTCATCAATATTTTAACGAATCTCATTTTTCGAATACTTTTTTCCATCGTGGCGATGAAAATGGAATATAAAAAAATCAGTGTCGTATCAGCGCATCAGAAAATACGGGTTTACGATCGTCCCGATGTTGGTATCTTAATCCCTCGTGTAGTTAGGTGTGTGTACGCGGCACCCTCGTTCGTCCGACACGGGTGAAACTTTTCCGTGGGAAAAAAAGAAAAAAACGGGACGGGTAGTCCGCACCTTCCGCGCTCTTTAAATGTACACCTCGACGCTCTTTCTCTTAGATTTTTCCCACTATTTCCTACTCCGGGTTCGCTCGCACGCCTTCGTTCTTTCCTTCGAGTTCCCGCGGTTTTTCGTTCCCCCCGTTCCTTCCCGCCGAGCGCGTTCCTCGGCGAAGACCTTATGGTGCCGGCGATGCAATCGCCTCGCACAATGCCCCCCGACGCGTTCGTGGCTACGATACGGAACGAGGTATAATGATGTCGCGGGTGAAAAAAAAGAGGCGCAGGTTCACCCCGTCGCTTCTTTTCTCCTCGTTCGAATTCCGAGTCATCACGGACGAGCGAACGTCTCTCGGTCGGTTGTTTTCTGGCTTCCACCAATTTTCGAACCCGCTTCTCTGCATTTTTATTGAAGGCCATCGTCGGAGAATTCTCCATAAATTCGAAAGATGTTCGATAAAATGATATATTCGAAAATAAATAATAAAAAAAAATTATATTCCCGCGCAGAAGGGCGGGAGGAAACTCCACGAGAGATTCCAAGTGAAAAGCAGCTGCTCGTAGCTATCCGCCTCTGAAATCTGCAGCTTCGAAAATAGGTACTCGGTCGTAACCTCTGAAACTTCAAGAGCGTATTCTCCAGTAGGAACGAACTACGGATTAATGAAAGAAAACGTTCTTTTAGGCTGGAAACCAGGTCAATACCTCGAATAATCAGCGTTCGAACGCTTGTCGAGAACAATGAGAACGATAAAGTACAACCGATCAATACCCCAGAGCAGTCGAAGCCCGAAGTGCGCGCGGTCTGTAGACGGTCTAACGTTTGCCCGATCAGGATCGGAACACGAACCGGATGTGTCACCGGTAAGCCTTGTTACGGACATCCTGATTTCGCTACGAGGAGGCCGAGCGTACAAGTCGGCCAATACTGAAAATAGCCTTACCGAGCGAAGCCTCCTATGCTAATAATCTTGTACGTCTCTCGTTACGATTTGACTCGAACCTATTCATACGTTTGATCGTCGCGACAATCAGGAAATAGGCTCAAGGCAGGAAGATCATTTACAAATTTCAAAGAATTGATCTTTTTCTCCAATAAATTGATCCAAAGATGCAAATTCCTATCTATATTCGTTTCAAGAAAAAAACAATCGTAAGAAACCCATAATTTTCGAGCTTGTAAATGGTCTTCCTGCCTCGAAAACGTATCCGTACACGAATTCTAGCGAATAATTTTCGACGAAGAGCATCGTGGAAGAAAAATGTGTAACGTCGAAGAATTATGAACCGAGAGCTATCAGAGTTTCATATCACGGTTTCATACGGGACGGATGAAATCTCGTGCACCGGCACGTCTCGCGGGAGTTTCAGTCTCACGTACGATCATTCTCCTGGCTTCACGGGTAGGTAATATAGATCGGCGCAAAGATGGTACACAAATTTCGATATCGCGTCGTCTTCGCGAAGAGCACCCCGAAGGGCGGGGTGCCGGGCCAAGAGACAAGAGGAGGAACGGAGAGGATAACTTGTACATAACCCCCAACGCGAAACTATAATATACGATCTCGTGAAAGTTCGAGGAAACACGTTCCCAGCGAGTTCTCACCGATTTTCCGCGATATGCCCTCCGGAGTATTATCGATGTTTCTTCGGCAAATGCAATATCTCGATCGGGAACAATTTCACGAAGTGAACCGCGAAGACCCTCCGAGCGCGTAACTCGACGTGAAAATTTCTACCCTTGACTCGGCATACGATTTCAAGAATTCACGCGATCGCGTTACAACGTGACCAATTAAGAGGAGCGAAAACTTGCACAATCGATATTACGTACACGCACCCTCCGTCCCGCTCAGCGACCAGAACTATCAACCTTTTCTTCACCTTCGAGACACTCACCCCAAAAAAAACGAGAATCGTTATACATCTGTCTCAGGCGTCGCACATAGGAGTATTTAACCCAAAAAGTCGATCAAAAGTCGAATGTTACAAAGTATCAATAGAAAGGTAGTTGTTGCTCCCTGGCAAAACGGAAGGATCGGGGCGACAATAAACCGCTCGACTCTTTTTGTTCTCGCTAACATTCCGTTCGCGATCAGTCGTCTTTGTAACGCAAGCTTGATCGTACGCACCTAATACGCAGTGACAGTGAGCCAACTTTATTATTAAAAATAAGTGTGACACTTTGATCAATCGGAATAAATCAAATTTTAGTTGTGGACGGTGCAGAACAAGGTATGTAAAATTTAAGTTACTAATTTTTTTCGTAATATATAACTTTAATAATTATTTACGCCATCTTTTGTGGGGTACATTAAAATGTCGAGTCGATTATAGTCTTTTCTAATATTTTTTTTGTATTTTCGGACTTTTCCCGGGCCAAATTGTTTTATCATCTTGTTGTTAGATATGCATATTAGAAATTTAAAAAGAAAATAGCTGCCACCAGGTGCCATAATGTTAACATTTTGAAAATTAAGTGCATGTGGTATTTACCAAAACAAACTTTATTTTGCGGTCACTTAATTCAATTTCAGATTTCTCTTGTTGTAGGGTCTTCTGGTGGTAAGGTCGTGACGCGAGAATATGTTTTCCGAAAAGCGAGGGAATATACTGAACCAGATTTCGGAAAAAAGTGGTATTTATTGGAGTTTCAAATAATTAATGACTCTTCATTTCCAACTGATCCAAAATCAAAGTTTTATTTATTTATTCAGTTTAGTTTCATGTATTAGTTTAGAAGTTTTTAATTGATACGTCAAAATCGTTATAAGATTGCAATAATTAGTGACAAATAATTTTTTTACACTTATTTCAAATTCCTGCTTCAAAAAATGGCTCAAAATATTTTTAAAACATTTTTGAGGAAATTTTAATGCCAACAAATAAATTTTAGCCAACAAATAATTTTGATCGACTTCATTGATCAAATACCCCAATGTGCGTCGTCCCGCAACTGCGCGCTATGAATGCGTTTGAAAAAAATAACGCATCCCTCTTAAAAATGCAGATGTGCCGGATCGCCAAAAGGAGCGAGCTATAACCACTCGGAATCCTCTTTCCCAGACGTATACTCGTATACGTGTGCCTGAGTGGGCGTGTGCAAATATGACGAAAGGATTTCGATTACGTATATTTACATATGCATATATAAACGGTCTGACACAGGCGGAAGGTGATTAGACGTATTACCCTGTCGTGCTGTGGAACGTTGCTCGTGTCTGTTATTCGGATAGGTGACCGTCCGCCGCACGCTCCCGCTGCACGCTACGCGAAAATTTCATTGTTCCGACAATTGAAATTCAACGTGGCGTGCTAAACTGATCAGCGAGTTTTAAGGTAATACTGGCGCATTAGCCGCTCGAACGTAACTTGCAACGAAAGTCAGGTGGAATGGCATTCGTATGTTTTACGTTCGAATCGAATTCGACAGGAAAGGGATATTTTCAAGTCGAATTCGATCTGCCCATCGCTTTCTCCGTGTGACGCCCAATCGTGAATATTTAGCATCTTTTGCATGATAATAATGCAAATGTCTATAAATAAGACATTGGAAAAATTCAAAGATTCAACCTCGATCCCGCCATTCTATTATCTCGATACAGGTTACACCGGTCGATCTCTAAACTTTCGTTAACTCCACTCATTCGGTCGATTAACTCGAGCAAACATGAGATTGAACGATACACACGAGTCGAGGATTTAATATCATATTGGCCGACTTTACGAGAGGAGAAACTTGGCCAGAAGTCTCGTAAGACCCTATCACCTACAGGAGCAGAGGAGGAGACGGAGAAAAGAGAAGCAAACGAGAAAAGTTGAAATCTTAACGGACCTAAACCAAACGTATCGAGCGACAGTTTAGCCCGCAGTGGAGTTCAGATTTGTCCAATTCCCCAAGAACCCGTATAATGGCACAATTGACTGTCTATACCGCGGCGTCTGTTCGAGACACCTGCGCGTATCGGCCTGCATACTGTATTGGGAAATCGCCCAATCTTCATCCTCATCACCGCCAACCTCCAGTTTCCATTAAAAACAAAAACCATTTTTTCGAAGTTTGCCTTCGAGGCCTGAAAGTTTTATTACACTCGATACTCGATCGAAACACTTTTTTCGAGATTAATGCGAGTGTGGAATTAACCCTCTATAGGGCAATATATACAATTTTTTAAATAAGTAGTTTAAAATGAATATCGAAAGAAACGAAAACACACGAGTTTCTGGAAAAAGCAAATTTTTTAAATTTATTCAAAAACACACAAATTTATACATTGGTTCGTCACAGATAAGTTTCATTGACTCAAAATGGGCTCGAAGAAATATTTCGATTTTTATAGGCGGACAATCGGTTTGTGAGAGAAATGTCACGCGGCTCAACAGAGAGTTAAAATGGAACACCTGGTATACGTTTCTTCGGGAAAATACTGAGAGAAGAAAGCTTATCGGTGTAAGACGCATCTCGCGTGAGTACGGCCAATTCTAACAGTGGTATGGAGTAAGTGCACCGAGAAGGGCACTTCGAGAAGGGCGACTCGGGCCGCTTCGAATTAAGCCTGCTGAGGTATAACTCTCCACCACCGATCAATCGACCGCGTGAAACATTAAGAGACCCGGAGAGTCGTACTCATACAGGTACATACGTTATTATTACCAGCTGGCCTTCCTCGTCCTTCCGAGACTTTTTCTACGTGTTTGTACGTTTAAAAACGTTAGGGCTGCGGCTCGCTGAAGATTTGCGAGCCTCGACGAGTTGGATGCTCATCGGATAAACGCCCCTATATCCTATTCTACATCCATTAACTTTACAAGACTCGTGTGTTTACGTGCTCTCCAATGTTGACTCGGAACGGACCGAAGAATTCCAGTAACACGAATCCGGGTTTTCAGCCGTCTCAAAGTAGTCGAACCGAGTTTGTTTGGGTTTGAACTTTAATGAAAAACCCACACAGGCTTATAGGAACACCCAAATTTGTTTTTACCAATCGATAAGAAGAGTTCTCGAAGTTTGACAATGAAATTTGTACTCGTCCTTGCAACGTACGATCAACGCACACGAACGGGTTAATCGTCCACTCCCAGATATCAAAGAATATTCTAACAACGTGTGCATCGTTGCAAACATATTTTCTTGACCAGTGTTAACACGTGTGCCGCCCAAGTCCCGAGCATTGCCGTTCACGTCAAACCAAATCGTCGCTAGTGTCCGAAGAACGCTTTGATGTCCTCACGGGGCTTTCAACGTTATTCGATAGTTTCGTATTACGTGATACAGACTGCAAGGAAATTCTCCATCTGTACGTAAGAGCTTCTCAAATTCCAAGAATCCTCCAGCTGTATTGGAATTTCCGTTATTTCCATTAGAGGGAAAGTACACTATACGTGTACCCGTCGCAATTTCCGTAACTTCTGTCACCGGAGCAGTGCCAATCACCAACCCGAAATGTTAAAGATCCGCGAGTGATTCGCTCTCTCTCAAAGTTGGCTCGGAAGAGGAGACTGCGAGGCCTTCGTTGCAAATCTACCCCATAGCGAACGGTAAGTCCAACTCCTCGTATTCGGTACCTTTCCTTACACTGTACCAGAGCACAAAGGGTTTCGTCGCAATGGAAAGCATCCCGCTGCATCGTGGAAACGCACTTGGCATAATTTCCATCAAGGGCCCTATAGGCGCTACGAACAATTCGATTTTTCGTCGCCGGACGTCACAGTCCCATTTCACATATCCCAATCCAAATTGAACGCAGCTTTTGGTGGACGAAAATCCTCAACAAGAATGTCCGCTTTCGACGAAAGAAGCAACAAGACGGGTGTACGTACATGCAATGACCGTTTCAGCGGAAAACGTACAAACGAACGTGGAATTGGTGCTCTTTCAACAGAGGCATCAAAAGATTCTCAAAATGAGGTTCCCTACCAGAGAGAGAGAGAGAGAGAGAGAGAGAGACTCGCAAATACTGATACGGTAGATCGGATAAGAGACTGGATGAAGCACACAACTGCACTACCTTCTTTTTCCGGTTTCATCAAGCTCTCGTCGTGCCCATCTCGTAACGCCGCAGGGCACGTACCCTGCTCGATACAAATGTGGCATTTATACACAGGGAACGAGTACACTGCCGTATCCTGCGACAATGGTAGGAACGAGAATTTTGATTTTGCTTCTTCGAACGTACCCTCCGTAAACCGTGAACAATACGACAGTCATTCGACTGGAGGCAGTCGCAAACGGAAAACTGTCTGACACGTGAGAAGAAGCCTCGAGGGGATTGCCGCAGGATACTCGACTCTTTTTCGAGTCGTAAAACGATCGACGAAACTGCAAACTCTGTTGGTCCAATCGAGTGATACTCGAACTCGGGGCTTTCAGGGTCACGTGCCACACGATTAGACAAATGGGAGTGAAGAGATAACCGTAACCCTCCGAGTGCAAACGAACGCTTCGAATCAAGCGATTCGTTCCATCGAGTTTTCTCAAAAATCCTCGAGGTGTGTATAGGCTTTGCAGAAAATCGTCAAGAATATTGCCAAGAAATCGCTTCCTTTTCATACATTGTTTTCCGATAGTTCGTAAGTATCTTTCCGACGCGTACCATCGGATATTGGCGCTCGAGCTGGATAATCCAAAATCCGACAGTCCCTTCATACGTCATAGGAGACATTTAATCGTAAACATTCTCCACTGATCAAGCCAAACGTTCCGCGTCAGGGACCGTCGTTCGAGTCTTTCATACGAGAGGCTTCATCCGAATACCAAATTTCCAACTTTTATCTTGAACTCTCGAACGATCCATCAGCCCCAATTCAAATAAATATTCAGTACGAACCGGAACGAATTGTATTTGGATTAAGTCGAGGGGCCGCGAACGGACTCCACTGCGAATCCGTGTTCCGTATCTACCAGTGTTTTTTGTCGAAGAGTTCCTACGTACAGAAAGGGAACGCAAAAAGAAAGGGATCCGCGTTTCTTTCCCTCACCGCCCCTAGGAATACTCGATCGAAGATAGAGAGAAATTCTAATGAGCCCAATGTTCCACAAATTCATCGATGTTGGACGCAGACGTATAACCGATACGGTAGAGATGTCTGTTGAATTTTCGGAAGTGCATCAGCCACAGGACGCGATGTAACGGTCCGCGAACGGGGCGCCACTCCCATAACCCCATTCCCCTTTTGATGAATAATTCACCGAGATAGAGGGAGGCAGCGAAAGAGGGAGAGACGGAGAGGAGACGGAGAGGAGACGGAGAAAAGACGAAGAGCAGGTAGATGGGGCAATGAGTGGAATAGCTAGTGGTGGAGTAGTACAAACGTTCGCCGCAGTCGAGGCCGGAGGGCGCTCCGTGCGGAGCACGGTGGCTCTAAAGCGTAGCGTGTACGATGTGCTTACAGGAGTATAGGAACTCCTGCTGTGGAACAAATCATAGCGCCATTAAGTGTACGAGGCAATGTGAGCACGTAGCAGCGTTACAACGCCAAGAGTATGTAAGAAGTACCATCGCGCGGTATATGCTCCTCTCCCTCCTCCCCGCTTCCTTCCACTCGCTCCTCTCGTCCGTCCTTCTCTCACTCCTCTCGCGGTTGTACGATGTTGCAGAACCGAAAGGGACGTTACGAAGAGCTTTCGCCCGGTTCTCCAACCCGAAAGGTCATCACACACCAACCGGAGAGACCAGCCAGAACGCGGCTCCCGCTCAGCGATAAATCTTATTTATGACGCTCACGCGCTTCTACCCTCTTCTATCCTTCCACCCTTCCATCCGATTCCACGGTTTCACCCCACCGCCCCGAACACGTACCAGACGAAAATAAAGCTTCTTTACCGATTCTCGTTGCCAGAATAGGCGCTAAAAGCTACCACCGACCGCCACCCGCCACCCGCCACCCGCGCTTACGTGCACCCTTGGATCCGTGTTTCACCGCGGATAGTTTGTTCGGTGACGCTACCACCGCGCGACGCGTTATATTACCTCTACAACCCGGTTCGCGCTTTCCTCTGTACTTCAACTGGTACTTGTGTGCGTTAAATGTTGTAAGCCTCGATGTTGCGGACGTACAGATAAAAAGAGGAAAATATTCTTCGAGACACTTTTAACGACCCGTTGCGTGCGCCTCTTCGCTATTCCGTGCAATCCTTGCCTCGCCTTATTTTTCTTCAACTTCTTTTCGTTCCAGCGCGATCCGAACGAGCCTTTACGAAATACGCGAAGCGCGCACCGGTTTCGCGATACGATTTTTCCGTATTTCGAAATCTTCGGTCTATACTGTACGAAAGGTTGCAATTTTATGTAGAACGAACGCCCACTCGACGTTCATTAAGGATACACATTTGTCTCCTTGCAATTCTGCGCAATTTCGCGGTCGATGCGCCATTCTTGAATTCTTCAGATAAGAAAACAAGAGTTTGGTCGTAATAAGAATCCTAGTATCGAGTAGCCCCAGGCAAGACATTTTCCACCCCATCCGAAACCTCGTCGAGTTGGCTCGAGTGATGTTCCTTATTTTTTCCTTTATCGACGCGACATTCGCGCTTTGTGGTATTAAATATTAAGCTCCGTTTTTCCCGGTTCAAAGTTCCTCGCGGCGAGGATTAAGCAAACTTTGAAATAGCATGAGAAACGCGTGAAGGAAAAAGTTTTGCGAAATTGCATTTGCGTAAAGTTTTTTTCTCTCTCTCTCTCTATCTCCCTCTCTCCGCCGACGTATTTCCCTATCGAAATAACAGGATGCGGCATATAGCAGAAAGAAAAATGAGTTTTTAATTCGAGGCTTTCTCATCCATCGGACACGCCCCAACCAATCTCCTCGTTTCTTCGAGCGAACCACCCCTAAATGTTATTTCCTAAACGTGTGTACGTGTGTGCGCGAGCGCGCGAGCGCGTTTAGCGGTTCGGTGTACGGTTTTCGTACATTGTACAACTTTACCGGCGGGAGCTCCGAGGAGAGACCCCTTACCCGCGAGGATCGCAGCCGGAGAGCATCTCCAAGGATTTTCGTATGAAAATGGGATTGCGATGTGCAAAGTTTCGGCGCTTGCTCGCTCACTCGCTCGAGTATCGGAGCCATGCGACCGAAGAGAGTTCGAAAGTTCCTCACTCTCCGTACGTTCGTCCTCTCTTTTCAGTTCCCCGTTTTTCTTCCGTTCGACGAAATGAAAGAATATATATGTATACCGGGTGTCCCTCTTCGATCTTACGCCCGATTTATCCCGAAAAATACCGCTCCGATCGAGTATCAAGGACAGTGGGGTGGGTGAGAGGGTTCGAGCAGTGTACTAACCACAAAATTATAGACTCTTGAAAAAAAAATCCCACCAATGTTGCTAGTTTTGACGCAAATAATTTTTTGGCGAAAAAAAATTCATAATTTCGAAATCTGGACAAACATTTTTTTTAAACCTTCCCTCTGAACGCTAAAAGTTTCACCGTACTCGATTCTCGGCCCTGTATTTTCCCAGACAAATTCGGTGTAAGATTAAATCAGGGCACCCTGTACACGAGTACGTATATAGACGAAGAGTCAAACCCAAACACGCGGACACGTATAGACACGATCGGATAAGGAAGAAAAGTAAAGGACTGAGGCGGATGGGGGTGAATATACGTAAGTAAGAGGCTGTGACGAGTAGGTAGATGGGTAATACATGGATGCTGTTGCAGTTGACCCGACGAGAGGTTTTGCAATTTTCAGTGAAAGAAAGTCGGCCAACCAAACTACTCTTTCCCGTTCCTTTCAGTATCCAATTTATATACGTACTCGTGCTTACCTATATGTACGGCTCTAACCGTGTAACTATATACGAATACGTGATACGTGGCTGGCCCCCCCCCCCCCCCCCCCTTCTCATCCTCCCTCCGACGCAAAGCGCCGAAAATGCGTATATCCATATTACCGCCGGTTTGCTCTTCCCTGCCCGGTCTTCCGGATATTGGAATTCCTAGTGCCCGCGATAATAGCTGTCTCCGCGTACGGCCAATGTTCTCGCCTCGTGTTTCCTCTCGTTAACGGAGAGCGTGTCTCCCGGCTGGCAAACACGGAAACTGGCGTGTATTCGCAACGCGAACGCCTCGACGTCTCCACCGTTCTTTGGGAGAGGAAAGAGATGATGAAGAACGGGAACGAAAACTCGGATTCTCGTATGACACACGCGTGCAAAATGGAACGCTCCGGGAAGACTGACAGCGACGCCAGAGCTCGGAGCTCAGACACGGCAGCCCACCCCCTCCCCTTTTTTTACAACGTTTCCGCTCTCCAATCCATTTTTCGACGGACAAAAGACGACCGAGAAACCACAGCCGGTTACACAAGGCAGGATGGCTTCTTGCGGTTGACGCGCACTTCCGCGGAATACCCGTACACCTTTCGGCCAACAGGTTTCCCGCCCGCTGGCGCATCCTCGCTCGGACTTTTCGAACGAGATCACCGGCTCGAGAGAAGGGGCAAGATAGGAAACCTGACAAAAAACTGATTTTATTGACAATTTTTTTTAACAAAAATTATGTCGCATCTAACCCATGACGTTTTGCAAATCGGTGTACTTCGGTAAATGTGCATTTTTTTTGTAGACACTTTTTTTTGTACCAAATGATCCATATTTTATGGGCCTAAATTCATATTTTGACAAAAATGAAAATTGAATGCCACAATATTCGCTCGATGTGGGGCATGCCTTGAAAAATATTTACACGAAAAAACGTTATGGGTCAAAACGACCCAGTATACACTCGACAGGTTAAAACCATCAAATAATTAATTACGTAAGTTGGTATCGTTCGAACATCGGGAATCGTGAGCTTCTGATAATGAACATTTTCGGAAAATCAGACTTATCGGAAAG
This sequence comes from Ophioninae sp. B BG-2022a, assembly GCA_030522765.1. Taxonomy (NCBI): domain Eukaryota; kingdom Metazoa; phylum Arthropoda; class Insecta; order Hymenoptera; family Ichneumonidae; species Ophioninae sp. B BG-2022a. The sequence continues at coordinate 461 of JAPYZJ010003050.1, read as the reverse complement.
AGAAGAGAAAAGCGTGTTCCGGTCACTTATCCTCCCGCACAAAATCTGTAAGTCCGAATATGTCGGGAAATACACGCGTCCTCGCAACGTCCATACCCGTGCGGTATAATCGTAAAGAATAGAGCAGTGATGCGAAGAATTTGGAATAAGGAAAGGATGGTCAGTAATTTGCATTCGTTATTTGGAAATACGCGAAGAGACTGGGCGGAGAGAGTGGGACAGGGTGCACATGCACAAACAGAAGGTACGGGGCTTACGAGAGCGGGCATGGCGGTTTTGCCCAGCGCGAAAGCAATCCTGCTGAATCGGGCATATACGAAACTGTTTGTCGACGCCGGATGGAAACTAGCCGTGCGCATATATACGTAGGGTAGACCGAGGCGAATCGGATCACAGGGCGAATCGGATCAAAATAAGAAATCGGTTGATAATTCAAATTTTGCATTGATATATAACGCACT
>JAPYZJ010003049.1:0-17859 GCA_030522765.1 Ophioninae sp. B BG-2022a | reverse complement strand
CCTCTGTACCGTATTCACCGTGCCATTTCTGGCACGGGCATAGGGAAACTGCGGAAAACCCATGCCAGTACAGCCGGTCCCAAATTCACCTCCCGGCAGCGGAACGAGTTTCATCGAAAAATTTCGAAGAAAAAAATCTCGACCGCTCCCGGGATTTGAACCCGGGACCTCCCGATCCAGTGGCCGCTAGCCGCGCCTTAGCCCGCACGGCCAACGGATCAGTTCGTATAAATGATTTAATCGATGGATTCTCACCTCCTGAAGATCGTTGTGCGAGATCTCGAGGAACTTGAGGCGACGAGCTTTTTGCAGTGTACCGTCCAAACTTCGTATCTTGTTGTGCTGAAGGAATAGCGTCTCGAGACGATGAAGATAACGAAACTCGGTTGGTAAATGGGTGAGCTCGTTATCAACGGCGTATAACATCTTAAGATTGTGTCCCGAGGCCGGAAGTTCCCCATCCAAGGACGTGAGCTCGTTTGAATTAATTAGAAGCCACTCGAGCTGATTCAGATCCCTGTTTTATTGATTTCGTTTGGTCAGAGTATGACCTCTCCTTTTTCATGTTTGCATTCTGACTCTTCGTTTGTTTAGTGAATTTTATTGAAGCCTCTCGCACAAATTGCGCGATCTTTCGTACATTTTCTCATTCGAATATGTTTATATGGAAAATTAATCAAGGGATTCGCTTTTGCTTTGTTTTTTTATCTTAAGAGAGGGCGATACCCCAGCTCGGTCGGTATGGCAGATCGAGATAATAGATACCCACGGGTTTCCTAAACGGCTCTTCAGAATTGCACGAAATTTGACCAGACAATGTCAAATAAATAAACGAACGACTGTCCGCCCCTAAAATTCCGCGAAACGAAAAAAAAAAATGTAAACTGTATTACCACGCGAGCGTCATGATGGAAATGCTGTAAAATCAAAAATGTGGCTAATATCGTGACTTGGAGAGGAGCAGAACCTCGTAGCCACATTCAAAACATACATTTAACCTCAATCACTCGATTCCATAGCATATTTCTGGAAATCCGTGGGAATCTACAATTTGTAGATTGTTTACGATTTCGAGAAAATATCGTCCGACGTTAGTGACGTTTAGTTCCGGGGAATGTCGGGAGCGGCGCTCATCTCGAAATTTTCAATGTGTACCTATCTACGTATAAATACGCACCCACGAAGCACGGACACTAGCGACAATGTTGCCTAGCGGTAGATAACTGTAGCTCGCACTAATTCTGTTTTACCGACGTGAGCAAAGGCTGCGTCGAAGTTTCGTCGCGGGTATCGCCTCTTCTCGATATCTCGTTGGATATTTTGTTTAAAAATTTGCACAAGTCAAACGTTGCAAAGTTACGATCGTCGAAAGAAAATTGATTAATCGATGATAATTTCTTAACGGAGTTTCGTGACGCAAATGAACGTCGAATCGTCGTTAATTAACGAAATATCAACTGGCCACGAATAGAAGAATGCAGTAGCTCGATAAAGTAGAATTGGAGGGTAAACAGGAAGTTCGGATCTGCCTTAAACCGGTTCAAATCTTGTCTTCCACGCGGAGTCTCAGTTCGTCAAAAAAAACTACAGACCTTTTCGTATTCCCCAGCATGTACGTACGGATCAGGCATATGCAAATTCATCATATTACTTACCGGAGCGTTCGATTCAACGTTTTCAATTGGTTCCTTCCAACGTGAAGATGTTTAACGAGCGGCGGAAGTGACCCTGGTACCATCTCCGATATCGCGTTTCCCGCCATCGATAGATGTTGCAACGTTGGATTGTACTGAGCCAAGGAAAGCGAGAATCCAATTTAAAGAAAACTTTACGAGCTAATATCAAAATTTAACTATTATTGATACCTTCATTCCTGCACACAAAAAAATAAACGTTCACACATTTTGGGTTCACGCGTTTGATTGTTTTTTTTTTCAAAAATACCGATAACTTTTTATCAAAAATATCGATAAATTTTTATAAAAAATACCGATAAATTTTTTCAAAAATACTGATACATTTTTTTAAAAATACCGATACATTTTTTTCAAAAATACCGATACATTTTTTCAAAAATACCGATACATTTTTTCGAAAATACCGATACATTTTTTCGAAAATACCGATACATTTTTTCGAAAATACCGATACATTTTTTCAAAAATACCGATACATTTTTTCAAAAATACCAATACATTTTTTCAAAAATACCGATACATTTTCAAAAATTTTCCACAATATTCCGAAAATCATCCGACAATCTCTTTTTTTACCAAAAAATACATTAACAACAAAAAATAAACATTTTTTCAATAAAAGTAGTTTTTTTTTAAATATTTCGTTGATAATTTCATCGCGTTGTTGCTATTGAAAATTTGAGTATTTAATGTGAAAAAAAAAAACATTTTACATTTTCAATGGATTTTAAGTGTACTAAATCCCGACCGGATTTTATTTTTCCGGATACGATCCGGAGGGGGCATCGATGTACAACGAGAGAGATATCGTGGCGCTAAGTGTACAAAAAAATCGGCAAGTTTCTTATCAATCCCCAAGAGGGATAAAATCCAACAAAAATTTAACGTTTTTTATTCGCTTTTTTTTCCCTTAACTTTCCACCCACTCACAAGGTGTTGACCTTTAAATCACGATATCCCGTATTGTAAAGGGGTCATGTTTGCTACGCTGAATGTAAATCGTCAAATTTTTTTTTTACGAGATATTTTTTATCTATTTGCACATACTGATGAAAATTACATCAGAATCGTAAGTTAGCTATGTGCAAGATTAATGTTAAAAAAAAATTTGAAAAATGTGTCCACTTGTACGCATGCGCAGAAGCACGAAATATTAACATCGCGATTTTCCACACGTAACGATATATTCGTTATATAATTTGGTTATAGACTTATTATTTATCTCGACGATTCGAACTACTTCGAGTTTTCCTTGTGGGGTTTTCGTAAACCCAAACAAGGTTGAACACACGATTGGACGGGGGTAGGTAGGAAATCTGATTTTCGATTGACTAGAAGGCTCAAAATTCCGAATTTTAATGTTACGAAATTACAAATTTCGTAAAGCTCGTGCCAGCAAAAAATATACGGAATTTGTTGAGGTTCGTTAGTTCGATTTTAAACCTCTGATTTTAAACAAATCCAAAAATTCACGAAATTTGTTTGGGTTCGTTTGGGTTCGTTAGTTTGATTTTAAACCTTTGATTTTAAACAAATCCAAAAATTTACGAAATTTGTTTGGGTTCGTTTGGGTTCGTTAGTTTGATTTTAAACCTTTGATTTTAAACAAACCCAAAAATTTACGAAATTTGTTTGGGTTCGTTTGGGTTCGTTAGTTTGATTTTAAACCTTTGATTTTAAACAAATCCAAAAATTTACGAAATTTGTTTGGGTTTATTTGGGTTCGTTAGTTTGATGTAAAACCTTTGATTTTAAACAAACCCAAACAAACCCAAAAACTTACGAAATTTGTTTGGGTTCGTTTGGGTTCGTTAGTTTGATTTGAAACCTTTGATTTTAAACAAACCCAAAAAAACCTAAAAATTTACGAAATTTGTAGTTTCGGAATATTCAAATTTGGAATTTTGAGCCTTTTGGTCATTCGCAGTTTGGGTTCCTACCCAACCCCGATTGGACGATCTCATCATCGATTTTACAAGAGCTGATAATGAACTGTTCCAAAAGAAAAATCATTTCGGATAAAAAGTTTGGAATTTTCTCGTAATATAATTCTAAGTTTCTTTGACTTTGAATTTCACTTACCTTAAAGTCATCCGAATCGATGCGACTTATCCGATTTCTTGAGAGATCGAGAGTTCGAAGCAAGGAAAGATGAGAGAGTATGTGACGGGGTACTGAAGGTACTTCGTTATCAGCAAGACTCAGATATTGGGTCCGTCCCAAACCAGCGAATACTTCTCCGTCAACGGATCTGAAATAAAAAACAAGCAAAAACGAGGTTAAAATCGAATGATCGTTAAAATCGAATTTTTACTGCTCCGTCCCCTTTTTTTCATCGTATTCGTTGATAGCTCATTGTTCATTTCGACCGGTTTTCATTTTTCTTTCAATTACGACGCGTACAGCTTGTTCGACAAAAGCGAGTACGGCGAATTTTTTTTTTGAAATACGATAGAAAGTTGATTCGAACGGGAGATTGTAGCGGAACTCTTCCTGCAGAATGCTTTGCACAGAAAGCTTCAGTCGACGTTCGAGCATGATCACAAACGAAGGTCGAATGATCGTCGACACGAAATTAGTGAAAACTACGCTTAGGAAATACCAGACGATCATTAATAAACGACTGGACGTCTCGTTAATAACGAAGCATCGCTGTTTATACTATGCAGTTTACGTGTGTTTTTTTTCAAAGCGTTCTATCGAACGGTTTTTTGGTTTCGCTGTACACGCTTTTGTCAAACAGATTTCGCGACGGATTTAGAACTAAAATTTTAATTGGAGAGATACGATTGTATTTTGAAAAAAATTGACAATGACGTAGTTGGAATATTTTAGATGAAAAAATATTACTATGTATTTTAGAACGTTTTTAATTATTTATAAAAACTCAGTCATGATTCGTATTTTACTTACTTTTTGTTTGGGTTCGTATTTTACTTACTTTTTGACACTATAACAAGGCTTTGTTTATAATATATAATTTTAACGGATTTATGCAAATAGAGAGTTGGAAATCATATTTGAATTACTTGAAAACTTTGAATTTATGTTTTTTTGAGCTGTGGGAATCGACGAAAAAAAAAGAAGGAAAAATTGGCGAATACGAACGAGCAAAAATTGCTCACAATAAATTCTCTCAGTCTGTAGTCGCTCTCTTTATCGCCTCATTATTCACTTAATGCCGGGTCGTTGTGACTTATTATTTAATTACTACCAATGATAAATGTAGCACGACGCGATAATTCTTCTATCTCACTTTCTCCCTTCTACTCTTACTCTCCGTTGCTCGATGTAACTCCGAACTTATGTGAGAGCCCATTTTTTTCGTGTAATTCCGCATCATCATTTTCGTCTCCAGTGAGAAAAATTTATTTTCGACTGACAAAAATTGTAAACCCATTATTGGATGCTACATATTGTTTAATGCAATTTTCCTTTTTTAGCGTTGAAATAAATATTTCGAAATTAATTAATTAAAATTTCGATATTAACTTTTTGACTTTTTACTCAATTAAAAATTGATTTCTCGTATTGAATATACTGGAATTAGTATACTGAAAAAGCTGAACAACACAAACGTAACTATTGCAAACTTGTAGAAATTTTTTTTCGAATCTTTCGTCTCCTCCATCATATTTTTGGAAATGTAAAATTTTTGAGAAAATACAATTTAAAAAAACAATGTTTGAACTTCCCATTATTAATTCTCGCAAAGATTTTATGAATCATGCAGGTATTATTATTTTGTAAATATATATGCAAAATAACATTTACGTATTATAAAAAAAAACGTTAATGTATCTCAAAAATACTATTATTTATAAAATGACATAGAAGAAAAGGGAAAATCAATTATTCAATAAAATTGAAAAAACCAGGGAAAAATGACGATTACAAGTGGATGGAAATTACGACGAAGGTTCAAAAAGTCTGAGAAACTGAACGGAGAGAATTACGTGCAAGTAGTGATCGCACTGTTAGGTCAGACAACTCCGAGAGCCAGCCACTTTCCTCTACTCTCTGAAATAAATGAACCCAAATCCAAATTCCAAAATTGTCGTTTTCCGAAATTTAAAAATTTTTTATTTCACTAACTATTCATTTACTTTCAATTAATAATTGTTTAATAATTTATCTGAATAAACTGTCGAAACTCGACGCGAGAAAAATTGCATCCCTATCGAACACGATTGAATGATTTTTCTGCTAAGGGATAGCTGTAAATTGAATATTCCTCGGAACACCACAACACTCAATAAAAGCCTGGTAATAACGGTATGTTGTGATAGGCCGTGGGACTCGGAGCTTTGCGGATAAGAAGGTTATCTACACGGTCTCTTTCGGTTCGTCAGATATTCGCAGCAACAACACTCGCAGGGTAGCAAACGAATAAAACTATTGTTATGATAAATCGACTTTAAAATTGACAGGAACGAAATTTCGAAATTCGTCGTATTTCATTTAACTCCGTACCTGACAGCTCCAGTAATACGATAAAAACTGGACGAAAATTTATGAAAAAATAAATTATGGAAGTTTATGGCTCAAAACTAATTTATTATAAATATTCGTCTCGTTAACGTCTCGAATCGAAATTTCTTTTCGTTTAACCCGTAATGCTCACATGGGGTATAGTGGACACCGGGGCGAAAACTTGTTGCTATTTTCCTTCTACTTGATTATTGTAATTTTTCTACTTGATGATATTTCATGTTTTTCAAATAACAATCGTTTTTTCTTCCGTTTAAAAATTTTAATACAGCGAAAAAAAAACAATCATAAAAAAAGAGCAAAAAACCCGAATTTTCATTGAAAAATTCATATAAATTTTGATTTTTGCGACATGGCAAAAAAACCTACGCTATCCTACTCTCGAAATAGTATATTTTCAAGAAAAAAATATAATTTTCATGAACAGCACTATTTGGCACCTGTTGCTATTTTCCTTCAACTTGATTATTGTAGTTATTCTACTTAATGATATTTCATATTTTTCAAATAACACAATCGTTATTTCTTCCGTTTAAAAAATTTTAATACAGCGAAAAAAAAACAATAAAAAAAAAAGAGCAAAAAACCCGAATTTTCATTGAAAAATTCATATAAATTTTGATTTTTGCGTCATGGGAAAAAAACCTACGCTATGTTACTCTCGAAATAGTATATTTTCAAGAAAAAAAATATAATTTTCGTGAACAGCACTATTTGGCACCTTCAAGACAACTGACGTCATTTTGACCAACGCCAACGATTAAATAGTATCAGAGTATCGACTTTTCTACGATGTATCCTAAAAAAATTTCCTCGGGGTCCACTGGACCCCAGGCAATTTTTTTAAAACCAAAACCAAAAAAAAAAAAAAATTGAAAACCGTCAACTAACCCAAGATGATCGTGATTAAGTTCGAGTCTTGTGATCGACATTCGTAATTCTTTGAAGTCATGCCTCGAAATGTCCCTCAGCTGTGAATGTGCAACCCTCAGAGTGATTTGTTGTTCAGCCGTGAATTTTCCCCTGAGAGCGTCAGCGACTTGTCCAAAAGATTCCATTCTCTCGCAAACGACCTCGATTCTTTCACCGTGCACGTGTATCGGATTTTGATTGTTCCCGTTGTTGTTTCCATTGTTGTTGTTGTCGGTTGCCACGGTTGCCGGAGGACTCGCCTGAATGACAGGTGTCGAAAAGTCCTCCTGGCGACACGTGCACGGACTGATCTCTCGACGTACGGCACAGTGAAGACTGGAACTCGCTGCGAGCCCGAGCAACGTGTAGAGCAACCCTGACATCGCTGTATTCTCTCAATTGTAATTATCGATCAATAATTATTATCACCGGTCGTTTGGGTTTGTTTGGGTTTACGATAAAGTTCGATAACGGATTTTTCTAATTTGGATCAACGAAACGATCAAATCCGAAGCTCAGAAAGCGACAACCGTTTATTTTGTTTTTAATTATCGATAATATTGAATACTATATTTCTTCTTTTTTTTTTTATCGATTTATTTCACTTTCACTTTAATCTCGATTTTTCGTTTTTTTTTTTTAATTATCCGTAGTGTCGAAAATTATCGTCCTTTTTAGTTCATTGAAGATATTTCGACAGCGAACGTTTTATTTCGATTTTTTTTTTAATTTTAATAGTCCGTAGTGGGTATTTTTATTTCGAATATTTATCGAATTGTCTTTTTTTTTATTTCTTCGAAGACATTTCACTTTCACGTTTTTCGTTCTAGCTGAATTTATATTTGTTAATTATCCGCAGTATCGACTGATTATCATTTATTAATATAGCTCTTTATTCTTCGTCGAATATATATTGCACTTTTACCTCGATTTTTTTAAGTTGCAATTTTAATGATACAACTTACAATTTTTTTATAATAATTCGTATTATCCAATCCAATTAATATAGCTTTTTATTTTTCGTCAAATATATTGCACTTTTAACTCAATTTTTTCTAGTTGCAATTTTAATTATACAACTTCCAATTTTTCAAATAATAATCCGTAGTATCCAAAACTAGTATTATTATCCCTTTTTATTTATTTATTTTTTAAATTTTCATCGAAGATATATTTCACTTTCACGAAGTATCGTTCAATCACTTATAGTTTCCACCGACGTTCCATAAACATATTTATCGTTTCTCTCGTTATTGTAAAACCGTTGTTTGGGTTTGTTTGGGTTAGTTTGTATTTTCCCGCGAATTTCTCGTAGACAATTGTCTCCCTCTCTCTTTCTCGTGTTTATATCCTCCGATGAGGGACATACGAGTCGGGAAGTTGTGGATTACCATCCGTGAGGATCCTGGGATGGACCATGCGCGCGCCGAAAATTTTTTCGACAATCTCGAATATGGAGAGAAAAAAAAAAGGAAGGAAGCAATTTTTTTTTCCACTCGTGACAATCAATCAACTCGGAAGCTTTCAGCTTCAGCTGCTGCAACTATCCTCAAAATTTCGTTTCACTTATTTGAAACCCAAACAAACCCAAACCAACCCAAATTACCATCCCTATCAAATTTTTTTTTCCCTCGTCCACTTCGATTTCTTCGTTTCGATTCTCAAATTGAATGATTTTTTTTATTCTGAGATTGAATTAAAAAAATTTTTTTTTATTTTTTTTATTTTTCGTCTGATGATGATTTACGATATTCCCGATGACGTTTCACGATCAGGATCGTCCCGGCGCCCTCGACGGGTCTCGAAAATCCTCGACACGATTCGGAACTGTGTCAATATTCACTAGCACTGCATCACTTTCGACACTGCACTCGGCACCCTCGAAAATCCACTCGAGATCGAAATTTCGTCCGACATCACTCTGGGGGGGGGAGGGGGGGGGGGAGTAGTCGCGAATCTATCACTCGTCTCCCTTTCCTCTATTTATTTCGTATTCTCCCTCTTTTTTTTTTCCTTTTTCGTTCGCGACGGGATAACTTTTCGTACCGTTTCCACTTCTTCGTTTCTTTTTCGTCGTTTCGTCAAAAAAAAAAAATAATAGTGAATCTCGACGAGATATCGCACTTTTTATCTGCAAATGAAAAAGTTTCATATGATACAACCTCGTTTATCGGACGCGAGGTTTTCTCTTTTTCGTTTCTTTTTTAAAATTTATTTTTTATTTTTTAGTTATTTTTTATTTTTCTTTATTTTTTATTTTTATTTATTTTTTATTTGCATTTAGTTTTTATTTTTATTTATTTTTTATTTTTATTTATTTTTTATTTTTATTTATTTTTTATTTTTATTTATTTTTTTTATTTATTTATTATTTTTATTTTTGCGACGTTTACTAGCTCGCGATTAGAGAGATTCCAAGTGTCCGCGATTTTCGACCCTATCTCGTGTATCTTTATCTCTCCCTCTCTCTCTCTCTCTCTCTCTCTCTCTTTCTTCTTGGCGCCACGAGAGCGGCGACGATATTAAACCGCGGCTGGACGAGGGAGACTTACTTATAGCCCCCCTCTCTCCCGATATATGAGTCGGACTCTCGCAGCGCCGACTCATCCCCGCAACCGCCGAGAGACCCGCACAGCATCCGTACGCCCGGGCTCCGGCAACGTTCAACGTTTTCGTTTTTTTCCTTTTCTTTTGTTTTTTTCTCCTTGTTTGGGTTTGTTTGGGTTTTTTCCTTTTCTTTTGTTTTTGTTTTCTTGTTTGGGTTTTTTCCTTTTTTTTTTGTTTTTTTTTCCTTGTTTGGGGTCGTTTGGGTTTGTTTGGATTTTTTCCTTTTCTTTTGTTTTTGTTTTCTTGTTTGGGTTTTTTTTCCTTTTTTTTTGTTTTTTTTTTCCTTGTTTGGGGTCGTTTGGGTTTGTTTGGGTTTTTTCGTTTTCTTTTGTTTTTCTCCTTGTTTGAGGTCGTTTGGGTTTGTTTGGGTTTGTTTGGGTTTTTCCTTCTCTTTTGTTTTTTCTCCTTGTTTGGGTTTGTTTGGGTTGGGAACTGATTTTTCACAGTTTTCCTGTACCTTTGGCAAATTCGGGTTTGTTTGGGTTTGTTTGGGTTTGTTTGGGTTTAGCGTAAGTCCTACCCCGCAACCACAATCGGGGTTAGCTTCTGGCGAGGTATTGAACAGGAAAGAAGATGTGAAATGCGGAACGAATTTGAATAATTGATAAGGAAGGGGATAGGTAAAAGCGATAACAGCGCGTATCAGCGAGGAAGAAAAAAAATACATTTGGAAAATGTTTGCTTCACTGCTGTCCTACTGTGTGTACTGTGTAACACAATGCACTCAAAATTACACGTTACTCGGTCTATTCAAAGCCATATTTTTCAAAGTATAAATTCCGGTCAAGTTTTCGAATTGCATTTACAACGATAAAAAAAAATCAAAAAATGTAAATTTTATGTAAAATGTAAATGTAAATGTAAAATCAAAAAATCGAAAAATTAAAAAATGTATCTTTCATATCCGTCTGTAAATAAAATGTAAATGTAATGTAAATGTAAATGTAAATGTAAATGTAAATGTAATGTAAATGTAAATGTAAATGTAAAATCAAAAAATCAAAAAATCAAAAAATGTGTCATCTTTTATATCCGTCTGTTCGCTCTCTTTACTTTAAAGTTTCAGATACTTGAAAGAAATGTACGTATCAAAAAAGATAATTTGGATTAGTCTGGGGGCTTAAAAACGCGACAAAAAAAAGTTTGAGGCGTTTGACGAAATACCGGAAGCCAATTTTATTGATTTATGAGAACGACGTTACAGCCGGTGTATCAGGAAAAAAAATGATTTTCTTAATAGTGCTCGTTCAAATAAAAATATTTATTTTTCGACTTTCTTTTTTTTTGAGTTTTTAATTTTTTTGTTTAAGGATAGGATAAGGATTTTTTAAGGAACGATAGCGTGATGAGTACTAAAAGCTGATATCAAATTTGAAGTCAATCCATGAATGAGAACTCGGGTTTGTCAATCAGGTTAAAAAAATAGTGGTTTTGAAAAAAACTCGGTTTAAATTCTTAACAGAATTTTGGACGACCGTGAATATCCAAATGGTCATTTTTATTTACCAGAAATTTTAGCTTCTTTAGAGTTTGAGCTTCTTCTTAATTCTCCGGCCTTTCAATTCGATCGTAATTCAAACGTTGGCAATTTCGAGATTTCTTTTTTGTAGTTTTAAAAAAATGGAAAAAATTTAATTTAATTAAATTTAAAAAATTAAATTTAATTAAACTAAAAAAATTTAATTCAATTCAATTAAAAAAATTTAATTTAATTTAATTTAAAAAATTTAATTTAATTTAATTTAATGTAAAAAATTTAATTTAATTTAATGTAAAAAATTTAATTAAATTAAATTTAAAAAATTATATTAAAAATTAAATTAAAAAATTTCTAGAAAATTCATCCAATTTTCTAGGAATGATTTTTGCAAAGAGATTTTTGAAAAGATCGATTATTCGATTGACGAAAGTGAATCGAAAATGAATACTGGACGATCGATGTATATCCATTAATTATTGGGACGAAATGTGTCAATGACTGGGAGATTGGTAATCTCATTCCAGCGAAGGTTGATAGAGTGACATCTGTCACTGTAAGCTTCTATCGCTTCGAGTGTGCGAGTGGAACGGGAGAGTCGTTTTTTTCCCCTCTTCTTCTTCTTCTTCTTTTTTTGTGTCTCATACTACCGTCCTCTCTGACACTGACGATGATGTGAATCCGAAACACGGGTCAGCAGCATCACAGCCAGGCGTCAGACTGTCGTTATTGACGCGATAAATTTCTAATCAGCTCGATTCATTATCTTACATAGTAATGTATAGTATGCGGTGGAGATGATTTATCGTTTATTTCGTTGGCATTCAAGAAAATCGTACACGAGATACTGGAATGCGAAAAAGAGGGGGGGGGGGGGAAGGCAATGTTGTCATTATAATAGAGAGGGTACACAAATAACAATTATTGTAAACGAGATTAAATAAGAAGCTGAGTAAAAAACCCAAAATTCGATTGACCGAAAGGCTCAAAATTCCGAATTTTAATAGTCCGAAACTACAAATTTCGTAAAAGTTTACCAAATTTGTTTGGATTTGTTTAGGTTTGTTAGTTTGATTTTAAATGATTTTTTATTTGAAAAAAAAACCCAAACAAACCCAAAAATTTACGAAATTGGCAGTTTTGGAATATTAAAATTCGGAATTTTGAAATACCCAACCCCGATAAATCAAATTCGACCATTCACGAAAATTTCGAATATTTGGTTAAATTTCTCTTGTTACAGAAATTTAATCAAATATTTGGTAAGAATAATTCTTATTTGAATTCCTGAATTTTTCTTAGCAGCGTTCACGAATATTCTCAAAAATAAAATTCGACTCTTTTTTTGAAACAGAAATTGTTTCTCGCGACGTAATTATCAATAATCAAGACCGTGGAGAAAAAGTAATTTTTATGGAATAATAAAAGTTATTAAAAAATAACGATTTTTAATTATTGAAAAATAACGATTTTTAATTATTAAAAATAACGATTTTCAATTATTAAAAAATAACGATTTTTAATTATTAAAAAATAACGATTTTTAATTATTAAAAACTAACGATTTTTCATTATTAAAAAATAACGATTTCTAATTATTAAAAAATAACGATTTTTAATTATTAAAAAATAACGATTTTTAATTATTAAAAAATAACGATTTTTAATTATTGAAAAACCATGAGTTTTCTTGCTACAGACAGGGTTTGTTTGGGTTTGTATGGATATATGAGTTACAACTTTAACAAGATTTTTGTTTGTTATTGTTTTTTAATAATCGAAAAAATTAATTTTACCGATATTTTAAGGTGTAACGACATCATTGTTGTTAATTAATGAAAACAAAATTAAAGAAGCATAACCGGTATTACACGAAATCGAATTTCTTTTTTATTTAATTTCTTTTTTTAATTAGAATTTATTTTTTTTATTTAATTCGCGTCAAGCGAGGAACAATTTTGAAAAAATAAAAATAAATTTGAAAAATTCTCGTTAATCCTAACCTCTTAAGCCGTTCGAATCTCGTCTCGGGAAATTGGAATGATCGAACGGAAATTCGAGACTATTTGATATCAGAACGAATTACGAGTTTTCACAGCGACGTTGAATTCTCGTAATTTAAACGTAGAGTACGAGCGTACTCGCAATCGCGTTAGTTTATTTGAATGAATATAACCTCGTATGTACGCCTTGAAACAAATGACGAAGTAAACAATGTCGGTCCATAGGCCGACGTTCGATCTCTCTATTGAGAATCCGCATGACCGATAAATGCGATAAGCGACATAATCATCTCCGCGAAGAGCGAAATTACAAGGGAGAGAGAGAGAGAGAGAGAAATGATGATGCTGCTGATGATGATTTATTATGCTTTCGTCGAAACCTTAAAGTTATATAGTGCTCATAAAAGAGGAAATTACATATAAAAGATAATAAAAAATAACAATAATAAAATATAAACAATTATAAAATATTTATATTTTATTTTTTATAAACAATTATAAAGTATTTATATTTTATTTTTTATAAATAATTATAAAGTATTTATATTTTATTTTTATATTTTATTTTTTATAAACAATTATAAAATATTAAAATTTTATTTTTCATAAACAATTATAAAATATTGATTTTTTATTTTTTATAAACAATTATAAAATATTTATATTTTCTTTTTTTATAAACAATTATAAAATATTTATTTTTTATTTTTTCATAAACAATTATAAAATATTGATATTTTATTTTTTTATAAACAATTATAAAATATTTATATTTTTTTTCATAAACAATTATAATATATATATTTTTTATTTTTTTATAAACAATTATAAAATGTTAAAAATGATACTATGTAATGAAAAAAAAACAAAGAGAGAGAGAGAGAGAGAGATAATGATAATGATCTATTAAACCTTGGTTCAAACCTTAAACCCAAACAAACCCAAACAAAAAAATAAAAATTCACTTTTTGTTTGGGTTTGTTTGGGTTTGTTTGGGTTCATTAAGGAGACGCGCATGATTGAAAAATCTAATAAATAATGTCAATCGTCAGTCATCAGTAATCTGAGAAAAAGCATATTCAGGGCACACCCGGACATTAGTCCGGCACGTTGTGTCTCTTCACTTCCACGACACGTCCACGTCAAGTACACGCCGAGAGTCCAAGAGCAATTGTTGCGAAAACTAGGCATCAATCTTTCCCCCACTATCATCGAAACTCGAGGGTTTTCCGGTTCAACGAAAAAAAAATTCATTTTACATTTTTCGGATTTGTGAAATTTTTATTTTTTATTTTCCGAACGTGTACTTTCCTCTTGTCAATTGTTGAAATAAAATTAGCGTCCTTCAAACTATAACAAATATTTTTTGTAGTTTTCTCTGTTATTTATCCTTTCTATTTTTACCTTTTAAAAAACATTCGATCTTTTTCCGGATTTCAGAGATATGAATTTATTTCCTCGTTTGGGTTTGTTTGGGTTTGTCACTAAATGACAAATTTTTCTCGTTGGGTTTGTCACTATGTTTGAAGTGCAACGATGTTTTTTTTTTCTATAATTTTTCATTTCTTCTTTACCATTATCGAAAGTATTTTTTTTGTGCGAATGTAAACCATAAACAGCCAACGAGAATTCTTAAAATTTCAAAATCAGTGATTTTCGTATTTTAGATCGATAAAAAAAAACAATCAAACCCAAGATATTTTTTTAAATATTTCTAAATAATCAAACAGTCGGTAAAAAGAATTTTTTTATTTATCAAAACGATTTTTATCAATACCTAACTATGACGTCACTTTTTTACCCTACAAAAAAATCCTCCTCGTTCGTCGACTCCCTCGATCGTTTTTAAATCTCCTCACATGCATTTTCGTTTTTTTTTTTTTATTTTTGTTTCACCGCGAGTACGCCTACACGATGCACTTTTTTTTTCACCTCTCTCGTCGCACTTTAATTTTTCCAGCGATGTGTATTTTTCAAATTTTTCAATTTTTCAATTGAAATTTCAAATTTGAAAATTTCAAATTTTCGAATTTTTCAATTTTTCTATGCTTAAACGACCCGAAGTCACTCTCGTCGCGCAAAACTCTTGAAAATCACCATTTCGAATATTTATTTTCATTTTTCGAAATAAACCATTCGCCGAATCCAAAATCGTTCCACACATTCCAAAATCGTTCTCGAAACGATAAATAATATTTTTCCGAAAATTGGGAAAAAAAATTGCTCTGTGCGTAAACGAACGAAAAATGTTTAATCGAAATTAAGAATATTCGCGATTAACGATATAATCTCGAAACGGAAGAATAAATCCTCGAACGTTTCGCGTTGCAAGAATCACGACGACTAAAATATACAACAGCAAGTAAAATGCATTTTACAAAATGCGAGCTTACGTGAAGTGGTTATTTCAATGGTGGGAGAAAGAGAGAGAGAGAGAGATGTACTCGACGAGGGTATTGAATTTTATCTGTAGTAATATTTTCTCCGGGGGAACTTTTTTTTTTTGCGGTTAAGCAAAGGTCAAAAGTTGAGCAACGTTTCTCTTATCGTTGGAAACGGACTCGGCACGAGTATTCCTCAATGTATCTTTGCATATGCCGTGTTTCAATGTACGGCCAATTTCGAGCGTTTTGTCGCTTCGCTTACGAATTTCTTTTTCGCTAGTATTTTTTCGTCGAATCAATAAAATTTTCTCTTCGTCCGAGACTGCCAATAAAAAGTTCACTATTCCCACGAAAAATTAAAAAAATTAATAAAAAATTAACAATTCTCGATATTGAATTTGTCAATAAGCAAATATCGGAAATGAAGCAACGTTTCGTATAAGGTATTTGACTCGTGTAAGACCCAGTGCCTAATAAAGCCCACGTTTTAAATATCTATGAATAATAAAACTAATAAATAATAAATATAAATAATAATAAATAATAATTTAAAAAATAAAAGTAATAAATAATGAATAATAATATAAAAAATAAAACTAATAAATAATAAATAATAATATAAAAAATAAAACTACAAAATAATGAATAATAATTTCAAAAGTAAAATCAATAAATAATATAATAATAATATAAAAAATAAAACTAATAAATACTAAGACTATATCTAATTAAAAAAAAGTTTATCTATCTAATAAAACTATAAAGTCAAATATAGATTAAACTCGTATTAAAGCTCGTTTATTAAATTTAATTAATTATTAAGCTCGTTTATTAAATTATTATTTTATATATATATATTTATTAAATTATTAAAATTAATTAATTATTAAGCTCGTTTATTAAATTTCGACGTACAAAAACTTTCAAAAACAAAAAATGTTTTCAATATTACTTAGTGAATCTTTATTCTAATTGTATGCAGTGGTTTATCAGCATTATACATGTTGTTATCAAAATTTGAGTTAAAAATTGAAGATTATATATTTTTTCAATTTTTTTATACGAAGTTGCTTATTAGGAGCCTTATTAGGAACAGTGGTCTGAATAAGACGCAAAAGACGTTTTTTTTTTCAATAAAAAGCTTATATTTAATAGTGAACATTGTTTTCTGAACCAAAATGATTAATAATACGTTGATTATTGAATAAACGATTAAATAAACATTTTTGTTTTATTTCAACATTTATACATTTTTCGTTACACTGAAAAACAAATAATTCGATTTCGGTGAACTTACACCTGCACCAAAACTCGAAAAATTTTCCCAACAGACTAGAACGTAACGGACCGCAGGAGTTTTCTAATATTCTCGTTTTTTTTTCCACCTTTTAACATTGCCATAAAAATCTTGGTTTTTTCCCCAGCAGCTTGTTATCAACGAAGAATTCGTTGCCCGGAAGTCCGCGGAAAAAAAAAAGATCGTTGATAACCTTTTGAGAAATGAAGTCGAAATTTAAAGCTCTCGATTGTCGCGAATACACGTGGTCTCGAGGAGAATAAAAAGTTCTTCGGAGGGTGCGCATCTACTTCCGGTTTCGATCTCGCAACGGACAGAAAAGCCAGGACAAAGAAAACAGAAGCGGAGTAAACGAGATTCTTGCAGTGGCGACAGACAGGCGTCGATGGTAAATGCGACCGAGCGCGTGCTGTCCCACATAGTCGTTGTCCCGATCTTCTGGCTCGTTTTTAACAGCTAGACACCCAAGGTGTCCACGTTCGCGGTCCGTATCGTAATAATATACCTATTCTTACGACCAAACAATTTTCCTCCAGTGATGACTACCGCCATAGATAATTTCGTTTAAACGTCGAACCCATCAGATAATCGACGTCCTCCAAACGTTAATGATTGTTCAAGATAAGAATCGAAACGTCGTGACTCAGATTTGAAAAAATTCCAAAGCCTTATTTCCGGTCGTAAAATTGGTAATTACTCTTTGAAAAAAGGGGATGGGGTAGGAAACACGAACTTTGACCAGATGGCTCAAAATTCCGAATTTTAATAGTCCGAAACTAGAAATTTCGTAAAGCTTTACGAAATTTGTTTGGGTTTGTTTGGGTTCGTTTGTTTGAGTGTAAGCCCTTGATTTTTAAACAAACCCAAACAAACCCAAAAATTTCCGAAATTCGGGGCTGGGGTAGAAAACCCAAACTTCGATTGTCCAGATGGCTCAAAATTCTGAATTTTAAGTCCAAAACTCAAAATTTCGTAAAGCTTTACAGAATTC
>JAPYZJ010003048.1:0-29558 GCA_030522765.1 Ophioninae sp. B BG-2022a | reverse complement strand
TTTTTGCCATTTTTCAAGTGGACTTTCCGGGAAAACTATGCGAGATATCGATACGAATCCAACGCCATTATTTAAGTCAGGCAAAAACCTTTTCCAAACACACCAAATAAATCTCCACCGCATAGAAGAAACCTACTCTACGACCTTTTAAAATATCGTGATTTCTAAGATTCTAGAAAAGTAGCCAGGGAAGACGAAAATTTTTTTTTCCGTTTTTAAACTTTTGAAGAGGTCTATTTAATCGAAAATTTTCCGCTGATTACGAATATGCCTCTAATTTTGCCAAAAGTGCAAAATTAGACTAGGAAAATGCGAAAAACCTTTCTTGAATATTTTTTCGACATTTTTCCCTAGGAATGGAGAGTTCAATGCTAATTAAATTGTGGATTTGTCTTCAAGGTATAAAAATACATCGACATACTTTACTCTCTTAAATAATCAAGTAATAAGTTATTTCAATTAATGACTTCGTTTTGTATGATATTATAACGAATAAAAGAAAAAACAGTGTATTTCAGCTCCAAATTACTTTATGCATTGGTGCACGTAGTCCAACGACGTTTCTGCTGTTTGCTGTACGATGTAAAATATGCATTTACCTGGCAGGTCAGCCGTGTAATTTCCAGTGGCTCCAGCTGTCTCGGATTTCACGAAAGAATTTTTCTGACGGTTAGGATAGCTCAGAGAAAGAGAGAGAGAGAGAGAGAAAGAGAGGGAGAGTTCAGTATATGTTAAACATTCGGCTCACCAAACGTAAATACATATGCAAAACCGTAACATTGGTCCAAAATGGAGACTGCTAGATTTCCCTATTGCCATGGTAACCACTACATCCGTGGATTGCCCTTGGGGTCTCACTCACCGGCGTATATACGCGCCACTCAGTTTCGGGTTGCTTGATAACTTATGAATTTTCCAGCATGAGAGACCATCACGAAGGGCCTGAGTACCCCGCAGGCTAAATTCGCTTTTGAGTACCAAACAATGTTTGAAAAAAAAAACGTCCAGCGAAACATCGAATTAATGTGCTCCAAATAGGAAGATCTAACTATTATGACCGTGTATTCATTTTCATTTTTATAATTAGCCCAACCAGAATTCGCTTCCGGATGCTGACTTGAGATTCTTTTCCGTATTGTTACATTTTTCACGTAATTTTAAATTCTCAATTTGGGGTGACCCAAACAAACCCAAACAATCTCGAAAAGAATCTCCAAACGGACATTCCAGTATGTTTGGGTTTGCTTGGTTGAAGACCAACAAGGAAATCATTATTAATTTTCATGAGCAATGGTCTCTTGGTGATTTGTTTGCAACCTGCTAGCTCATCAACCTTGCGTCGTAAATTTTATTTTGGATGACCGGACCCAACCAAAACGTTCAAAGGGCTATTCCACGTGGGTTTCGAGTGATTTTCCCAAACTCGAATGCGACAGGGGTGTGCCAACGATGCCCCAATTTCGAGTTGGTATTGAAGCAACCGTTAGCTCTGTATCCATTAATTACCCACCCAGATGTTGTCGTGCATCAATAAAACCGGCATAGACCTCGTAATTGTACTGAATCATTAAGGTTCTGAGAGCGGTGAGGGAACACCTCTAGCAACAGTCGTCGCGTCCCATGCAAATGTGTATAGACATACAGCGAAATGGTAAAAGCTCGTTGATGAAGGATCTTGGGGTTTCAACAGGCGTGCGTAAAATGACAATAGCGTTAACGGAGGCGTTGATCGTTTTTGGTGGATGAGATATCAGGCTGTTGTCGGCGACAAAGCAAAGTGGAATTACACGCGTGAGAGGAGAAAATCGACTGAAGACACGGTAGCTGTTCTGTGTTGGGTGGCTGGCGACGTTTGAGGAGCGAGAGAGAGAGAGAGAGAGAGGGAGGGAGAGAATAACTGCACACACGAATCAACAGCTTCTCTCTCTCTCTTGCTCTCTCTCTACTCGTCGTTCACTCCATTCTTGAGTTCCTCTTCAGAGTCGATTTGATATACCTTGGTGGCGATGTTGTCTTAGACGGCTTCAAAGCAGACACAATTCCGAGATTGTTATGTCAGCCTAGGCAGCCTCCTGCAAACTGTATAACAATGATGGGCAAACATACCGGTGCCTGTATACCAACCACCGGTTCTTCGGGTCTTCCCAATCTCCTTCTCCCTCGGCCTCTTCCTGTATCACCATCTCTCTCTGTCTCTCTTTTCTCAGAGCTGGTGGTTTCACTCCACTCTGCTATATACATCTGGGCCCTCTAACTGCATACTCTCTATACGAACGCACGTTCAAACGTCTACATCAATGTGGGTGTACCTCTCTTGTTACAGAATCAAGGAAAAACTACTACCAAGCCTGTAGTTCGTAGCAATCTGGAAGGAGGGTCACTCCGGACCCTGTTGCTACCATTAGGTACTAGCCAATCGAGCATCCTTCTCCTCCTCTTCCTACTTTGGCTCTTCCTCCGCAACAAATGTTTCTAAACCTCCCGCGCTCTCTTCTCTTGTTTGCCATCAATTGACGACCCTCGGGGACCATGTCCAAGAAAAATAATCACTGTGTATTCCCTACTGCTCCGTTTCTCGACAGGGGAAAACTTGTTGGCGTCTTTCCATCACGAGTACAGGACGTTTTAAGCGTTTACCAGTCGAAATCGAGCGTGCAACGAAGTCTGTTTGCCATGAAATTATTATAGAGGGTAATTCCAGGGAGATGGACAGTAGAAAAATTTTCACACATTGCAGGCAGATGACATCAGTAAAAAATCTAGATCGGTTCTTCTTTACGTGATCGGTAACAAGGGTTAACGATTTTTTTCTGCGAAAGAAAAAACTAAATCGTAAGTTAAACATCCATGAATGTAAAATCAAATAAAATGAAGTACGTAAACATGCCAAACAGGTAAACATCTTTTTAAAGTCTTAATGTCTAAAAGATCAAAAATCATGACACAAGAAAATGCGATCAATAAAGAAAAGAATACTGATTATCTTTCCACGAGCCTCATGGCCATCACACTCGGACACTCAGGTAGAAATAACCAGCTGATATTTAAAATGATTAATACAACTACAACCATCGATTTTTGCGATTTATTACTACAGTATTTTTATAATAAATACAACTAAAAGTTTAAACTGTCATATTCATGAAAATTGACTGTTTCATTCATCATGAATTCTCCAAGCTAAGTCCTCAATGTTAACAGGGGATAATAGGTCGAGGTTAATAGTGCAATATTACTATCTCCCCCGAACTTAACTTAATCGTGACTGTTCGTCAATACTATTTCTTTTTTCAGAAACCTTTACCTGTCCATCAAAATTACCAAATGTCACCTACATTCGACTCTCCAATATACCCCCCCCCCCCCCAAAACACCATACAAGCGAAGCAACTCACAATTGCATTTTCCAGTGGCAGTTTATCATAATTACTCGTGACCTGTCCAATGAGTCCAAAAGTCGCGAGGCAAGTTTTCGTTTCAGGATAGATGCTGTATGGAATAACGTCAAGCGCTGATGAGGAAGACTCGTTTCCTCGTTATTGCTTCTTCGTTGGGAAACGTCGGGAACACGCTTTCGGTCTCGTGTTTCCAACGGAACGAGCCATTGCACTCGTGGCGGTATAAAAGCTATCGTATAAAATGGTAAGGCCAGTTGCAACCCTGGAAATTCAACGTCCGATGCCTCTTTCCTGAAGAGCATCTTCGTGACTTTTGTTACGCACGTTCGTCTATGGAACATCGGTATACATTTATAGACAACCCTTCCTTTTTCCTAGGAAATTGTTAACGTTTCATACTTGTTTCGCATTCTCGTAGGAAAAGAGATGATGAGATGAAGAGAGTAGGAGAGAAAGAGAAAATGTTACGTGCGTGTATGTGTTTGTAGAAAAAGAGCTCTCGAGGATAACTCGAGAGTAGAATTGCAGCGGAGGGCGTGTTGCATTTTACGAGGAAATATCAACGAGATCGTTCCTGTATGCCGGATGCGGCTAAGATGCTCTCATGCAATTCTGCCTGCATGTCGAGGCGAGTCAATAGCCGAAGAGAGTGTAAGGAAGAGAGAGAGATAAAACCTCGGCGCAAATTACGGTGAAAAGAGGCTCAGAAACGATACCATATAAGACGGGAGAGAGAAGCCATACGCTGCGATCAACTGCTGCTGTCAAAGATATCATATATATTGAGAAAATAAAAAACCAGGGTTTTGCTTCTTTCGAAGCTGTCAGTGAATATCGATACATTCATTTTTTTTTTCAATTACTTAATTGGGTATCGATTAATTCCTTTTCACAAGGCAGGAATTTTATGGTTCGAATCATGGCGAATTATAAAAAATGTTTGTGAAACTCGATTCTCATATTTCTTGGAATTTCGAATTTTTTTTTTTGATCCATCTTTATACGAAGAAAATTTCGTTCACGTGTCTTTTAGATTCTATTTAATTATAGGTACTCTACAAATCAATAAAAAATGAAGAAAAAATTTGCCATTTCTACAGTACGAAAAATTCTAGTTTATTCGCAATTAGCTAATTGAAGAACCTAAAAATGCATAGGAGTGAAACGTCCAAATGTGACGTAAAACGTGATTTTTTTAAGCTGTCATTGAGAATCAATAAATTCATTTCCCAAAAGGTAATCATATGCAGGAATTTTGTTGCATGAATCTTAGCAAGTAATATAAAATATTTAAAAAACCCAGATCGCATACTTTTCAGAATATTGTGAATTTATCAATAATTTTTAATCCAGCTGTACCTCAAAAGTGTCAATACATATGATTTTCATATTTAGTTTGATTATAGTTAATACGTGTATAGTTACAGATAAACAAAAACCACGACAAAAAGATTCAGCTTGAATAGATCGGTGAAAAAAATTCATCTTTAATTTTCGATAATTTCTTCGCCCACAAATCATCCAAGTGAAGTATCACGATTAAAAACACTTGAATAAATTCAGAGCAAAGTAAAAGCAACCGACGTATAATTCCTTCCCTACCTTATTTAAACCAACTAAAGCTGCTGTCAAAATTATTTTTCCATCAGCACTCTAACTAGCAATCAACAAATGTTGGTAACATTGAAAAGACAGGAACGAACGATTTCATCCTCTTCAAGTAGTTGGTAAAATTTTTCTTTCGATATATTCTTAAGTAATTCTCCTTGGAGATTTATCTTCGAATTTCGAAGCAATCCTCGAGATTTTCTTGAAGGTTCTTACTCGAGTTTAAAAGCCGTGGCTCATCCGGATTTGTGAAACAAGTATATACAGTGCCTTTCACGTGAAAAATAAATGCAACTATATAGTTTCGCTTCCACTTGGATGCATAACTGTAAGAACCCCCCCCCCCTCCCCTCATTCATTTTATCCACCTTTTCCCTCTCTCGGTTTCATCCTCTCCCAGTCTCCGTGAAGAACCTCTGGCACAATTGAAATCGCGTATATAACTTAGCCACGTAGATCCGGTTGGGGATACATGCCGAGATTTCGAAACTGGCTCGTAAAAGTAGACTTATCCAATTTTCACGAAGTCCATCCGTGGAAAGCTATACACGTTTATTTCCGCAAAGCTATTCAACGATCGAACAAATTTGTGTCGTCGACGACCGGAATGCCAGATACTGGACTTTTTCACGAAAAGGTCTTGCAGTCTTTTTTCCGTAAAAAATTAAATTAATAAGTTATTAATTAAAAATAATATCATTTTCATCATATGAACTCGGTAAGGTAAATACTTCGAAGGCAACAGGTGTCATTTGTAAAATTTCAAAGCCTCTCATTCTAGAGCCAGGCTTGAGCTCTTGTCCTCAAAGTCTCGATACTTGTGCGTTGTACCTGATGGAAAAACTCGATCATCTTGTCGAGCTGTTACACGAGGAGGAACGGATTCATCGCGAACGGTTGGCACGAAATTCCCGGAGGAATGAGAGCGGAAATAAGAGAGGATGGTGGGAGGAAAGTTGATGCTGGGATGTGGTGCATGAAGGAGACGCAGGTGCATACGTTCGCAATGGTATCGAAACTGGCGTTGGATTGTACATACAAATAGGGGCAACTTGGGACCAGACGAATACGTTGAAGATATGTTGAAATCCATATATATATACACATATATGAATTAAGTTAACTACTTGATTTTTAAATTATCAAGTTTTATATATCTTTCAATTTAAACATCAGTCATTCTAATTAATACAAATAATATGTAAATTATAAATTATTTCGATTACTTTTTATTAGCTTTTCAAAAAGATACAGATGTACATGCAAAAAGTGTGACATATTCCAAAATAATGAAGCAACATTAAGGGCAGGCAGGTTCAACCGAATTTGATTTAATGAATGTGAAACCAAGGGTTTAAAAAAAATATTTAACTACTTGATTTTTAACTTATCAAGTTCTAAATATCTTTCAATTTAAACATCAGTCTTTCTAGTTATTACAAATAATATGTAAATTATAAATTATTTCGATTACTTTTTATTAGCTTTTCAAAAAGATACAGATGTACATGCAAAAAGTGTGCCAAATTCCAAAATAATGAAACAACATTAAGGCTAGGTAGGTTCAACCGAATTTGATTTAATTAATGTAAAATCAAGAGATTTTATAAAAACATTAAATCTTTAATAACTCATAAACTATTAATTTTCGTTCCATACATTATATAGCTTTGTTTACTGCAAATGAGCTCTACTGCTTAGAAGGAATGCGTTTCATTACCGATCACCCAGTATATACTTATGAAGCTTTCACGAAGAGAGTACACGGAGAATGAGATGAAGAGAAGCCGAGAGAAAAAGAGGATTCGAGGCAGAGTGAGAGAACTCTCGTACGAGGGAGTGAAAAGACGTTACACCGAGTCTAAAAGAAATAAGAGATCGACCTACCCGATCTTGTATGCACTTTTGTATACATGTATACGCGAAAGGCTCAGGATGAGTTAAAAGTTGTATTCCTTATACGGGGCCACACGCTAGGTACCGGTTTTTCCCTCCATTGTAATCCCTACCGATCCCTCTCGCCCATCCACGTCCAGAGAGATGTTTGCTCCACATATCCTACGAGAAAAGCTATCCCGGCTGTGCGCAGAGAAGGATCGACGTAAATCCGGCACGGCTTGGACACCAACGATGCGCTATGACGAGCTACTTCTCCGGCAAACCGGATCGAACGTACTCGATACGTTAACGTCTCGGGCTTGCCACGTCGCGAATATCTTACCATTACAGTGACATTTTTATCTCTAGATGCTCCTGAGCAAATATTGGAATAGACTCGGTCCAGAAAAGTTTTCGTACGTTTATTTGGGCTGAAGAACTGGCCTAGTTGCATCATTTTTTTTTTCCTCTTTTGGGGAGGGATTATTTATTTAAGACGAAAAGCATGATAGACGTTGCTTTCAATAACCCTTTAATAATACCATTTATTTAGCACGGAAATTTACTTGGTATTAATGGTTTTATCGTTAAAGAAGTTTTTATACGGTTTGGCGAATTTTTACATTGTTTATTTATGTCATATGAGAAAATTTAGAATAGAACGAAAGTAGAAAACGAATGAATTTTATGCTATAATTTTTTAATGAATTAACTTTCTAACTAATTAAATTAACTTCTAACTTTTTAACTAATTAAATAAACTTCTAACTTTCTAACTAATTAAATTTTCTAATGAAAAACAATAATTGAAAATGCATTGAATAAGGCCAATAGCGTAAAAAAAAAAGAACAATAGCATCACATTCGTAACAACCATCTACAAAAAACCCATATTAGGATAAAACCACCTATATTTATGTATCAATTGCCATACAGCTCCAGTCATATTACGATTCTCCTGTTTGTTGCAAATACCATGTACTTTACCTCTCGTTGCACGGTTCGCGTATGCATACAAATGGTGACTGGTATACGCGGGTGAACCTCGACCGAATATATTTCCAGCAAAATCGTAAGAGGATGCCGGATATTCTTTTGAGCAGCATGCACGAGATAAGAATATGAAAATATTCTTGCAAGATATTTGCGAATGCTTCTTTCGTATTCTCGAATTTCACTGGGATCTCGCTATTACAAGTCGCGTCTTTACGTTTGGACAGCTCTGTACACGTGTATGTACATTACGATGGAAAGTACACAGGCAAACCTAGAATCCTACGCGAAATTGAATATCTTCGCGACGACCTACTTCGTTATTTCCATCAAAGCTTCCTGCATTACGCCCTCAACGGGTCGTATAGGCCAGAAGCGGAGGGTAAAAGAGAGAAGAGAGATAGAGAGTTCAACTTTCCGGCTCAGTGCCTGACGGATCCTTTTTCAGGCCCTGCCCACGCCCTTTGCCAGTACAAGGGAAGATGCCTTGCTTATTCCAATTTCACGGGCTGCTCTCTCTCTCTCTATGTAATACTAGAAAAGGGCCTCCAGTTCATGGCAGGGCGAATATACGAAATGAACGAAAAAAACCTCCACACGAGTACATGACTACTGTAGTAGTCCAACTGCGAAGGTACTTCAAGACAAATCTGTCTTTTTGACCACCCTTGTTTCACGTTGCAAGCCCTTCAATTGCGATTTGAATTATCTTTTGATCAGCTGGTTCAATGTTCAATCTGCAATCCTAATACAGTCGTAATTCGAAGACTTCTAGGAGTTCATTTTTTTAATGAGGGTTTCGAACCATCGTGTTTTTTATAGCTCTCAATATTTGGTGATTTCCAAATAGCCAGTAGAAATTTGCAAATATCATATTGTTACGATTTGAATCTTGGCGAATAATAAATTGCAAAAATGAAACCCCAAGGAAGTGTTTCGTATATTTTGTTTATACGGTCGGTAGAATTTTTTCACGAATCACGTGGTCTAGCGTGAATCTTGACAAGCACAAAATACCCAAAACAATTCGTTTATAAATATTGACGATTTTTAATGATTTTTCTTCTTCCTGTATTTCAAAAGTGATAATATATTTGTCCTTCACACTTGCCTTGATTATATTATTATATATTCTATGAATAAACGAAAAAAAAACTAACTTAAAGTTACACTGCAATAGTTAACTAAAAAAGAAAAAAACAGTTAAGCAATACTGTGCGTAACAACACTGAAGAGTTTAGAAAACTCCGAAGCTTTAAGCGTCGAAGCATCAATACTTTCTCTGAAAGCTCTTTCGCCCTTTTATTTGTTTGTATGGAGCACTATTTGCGCGAGTACGACGCCCATTTGACCGATTTCTGTTCGCCTTTTATCACCAATAACAAATAAAGAGCTGGGGTCTATCGGAGAGAAAAAAAGCAACCACGTAACAAAAAAATACTGCATCGATCAATCGACCTCACGAAATCGTGTGTGTGACCTGTAAATTTTGTGTCAATACAAAAAACACGCAGTTCTCGTGTGAAACCAATCGTGAATCTCCAAATTAATTGTTCCCATTCGAAAAACTGCACGTGACTGATAAATATCGTCATTTCGATTCAAAATATTCACTACTGGTGACACGAGCTCGCTTGCATCGAAATTCTCATGAACAATGTTGGATTGTTTGTTCTCTGCCCGGCGGAATATCGTCGTTCTCGTTGGAAAAACAGAATATTGGTGACTGAAAAATAAATCAATTGGGACAAAAAACAATGATATTTTTCTCGTTCAACGGCCTTTTTTTTTATACGTGTAGACAATAAAATATGTAACAAATTTCTGGGTCACATTGCAGTCAATATGATCAGCAACGTTTCATGTGGGTTTTCTCCATATAGTAATAATAATAATGATAATAATAAAAATAAAAATAAAAATAAAAAGAAGTGCACAGTATAGAGCAATAAAATATACATAGTAATTAAACAATAAATATTGTAAAGAACACAATAATAAACAGGAATAATAATAAGAAACAATATATATAAAATAATATTCAAATAATAATAATAATAATAATAATAATAATAATAATAATAATGTGCATAAATAATGACATTTTCAACAAACCACAATAACAGTTTGATAAGTTCGGTCATATAGAAGTCGTTTCAAGGACCACCATGTTCAGAAAATTATGTTAAAAAAAATTGAAAGTCCGGTCTTAACTCATCCTTTCCTCATATATTTATATAGCCGTCGTGAATCTCACTCTATATACCGCCTCAGTCAGTGCAATTGACGGCCAAGAGAATACCACCCGAAGAGAACTCAGAAAATCTCGCCTCCGGAGACCGATTCCCATCTTTTCTTCGTACACTGCTCGCTGTCACATATATAGGTATAGGTATACGCACATGTGTACCACCCACTCACTTTACCCCGCGCAAACAATTTTTTGTTCTTTCATTTTTTATATCACACGCGAGTACTCTCGTCCCTCCCACACATCGTACGCCCTCTTTCAGAGAGTGTGAACACCTCTCGCACAAACGTGTGCGGTCTACCTGCTTTTTTTTTTCTCGTACTTGTTCGCCCTTAACAAATCTCGTTTTTTTTTCTATCTTTTATTCTTTCTCTCGACCTCTTTCGATCTCTCTCTCCCTCTCTCTGTCGATCTCTAAAATATTCTTTTTTCTTTTAGATATTTATTTTTGTAAATTTTTTCATATTGAAAAGTTCACAAAATCGTATTATTTTTAGCAAAAAAAATTGTATTTGTCACAATGGATAATAAAATCGTATTATTTTTAGCAAAAAAAATTGATTTTGTCGCTATAGATAATAAAATCGCCAAAGAAGTCTTTTCGTTTTAATCTATTTTTCTAACTTTCATTTTAGCTTACCTTTCGTTTAGCTATCTTTAGCTACCATTTCGTTTAAATCAATTTTAGAAATATTCAGCCCGCGCACACTTGCCCCACATGATTCTATATGAGTGCCAATTACCGTGATTTGAAATCGCACTAACGCACAACGAATATACGATACGAATGAAGGATCGGTGCTGACGTTGCTGAAAGACATAAAATACATCGTACATGGTGCGATTCACGTACGGTGATGCGTAGAATTGTGTTAACCTAGAAATGTCATTCCTCCTGACAAATCTCAATTCAACGTCCCAGACGCTTTATTCGCAGTTTCGATTGAAATCTTATCGCAGGCGCGACAACCGTGTCGAGGTTCTGAAGTGTTCTATTCCCGAGGATCTGCGAAATCTCATCACTACGGAAGTGTTCTTTTCAACTTCACTTATTTCTCCCATTTCACGTCGAAAAAAGTACGAAAAATCATAGAATGACGAAACCATAGAATGACGAGGAAAACTCCCATAATTATTATGGCTGTAGCGATTTTAGGTTTCTTTTGTTCGTTTGAAATTTTTCTGCCTTTTGGGCTACGTTAATATCACTCGACACAGTGAAGTGATAATTAAAAAGTTTATTCCCATCTCGCTAGTGCTTGCGTTGCGGCATGTTTGCGATAATGACTTCGGCACGTCGCGATGCACTTTCCGTACAAATTTTTCCGCTCCGAAATTTTTTCTCTCAGAGATTTTTTTTTTAATAACTCAAACTTTGGTGATTCGAGCCGGGAAATTCCCTAATGCTTTTTATATTTTATTATTTTGAGGTTTCGAGATTTGTAGAGAAACAAATTCGAAATTTTTGATAGATGTCTATTAAGGTTTTTTATAGATTCTCATTTTTGTACATCGACATTTTTGCTAGATAAAAATTTTGAAATATCAACAATTTTGATAAGCTAAAATATTGATGTTTCAATGTTTTGATAGATTAATATTTCGATCGATTAAAAATATAGAAAATACAATTTTTAAAAAATAGTATTTAGTGATATCATCATATCTCATAAACTATAATTTTAGTAGATAAAAATTTTTTTTACCTAGACCTCGAATTTTGTATTTCATGAAAGACATTAATATCCAAGGCTCGCATTTAATTCACTGTCCTACACATAACGACCGAGAGTTTGCACAGTAGAGTCCTCTAGTCTACATGAAGGATCTAGACGAAGTCCTTGGTGACCTAATTCACGTTTTATACGTCCATTTCCCCTTGACGTACCTACTTCTTCCTGTCCGTGTCACGGGACTTGAATTTTTTCTCCGTGCAACCCGGTAAACTTTTCCTTTTTTCTTTCAACCTCGAACAGGTATTTCACTATTTGCGATGTACTTCAACTTCCACTTCTGTCCATTATTAGAGTACTGTCACGAGAGACTTTATCGCAGCACTACACATCCGGAACAGACTTATTAATATATATGTATATGGAATATATATATATAAGCATCAATGTATAGGAGAATGTAATTTTGAAGACATTCGACTTTGAGGACCGCCTTGTAAAAAATCTTCAATTATATTAAACAGTTTAAGGACTTTTCTACAAAAATGAAAAACGCGATGTTGAAGGAGCACACTCGAGTAGTCGATGAAAAAAGATGAATTTTGAGAATTATTAATTCAAAGATTATTTGCGCGATTTAATGAAACTTTTGTCCATTCAAAAGTATAAATATTGGGACATATTGACAATTTTTAAATAAACATATATTGAAAAGATTTTCAAAATGTACTTCGCATAAAATTTTTTGAAAAATCAAAGAGATCACATATTGAGGCTTCACTGAAATTTACATTCATCTTTTAACCCAAATTTTCGATCTTTCTAGTCTGATAAAAAAATAATTGAGTTGCATCCTACTGGACAAAAATATAGTATCAAAGCTTGCAGTGATTTTCCCGTCCCCAAAATATTTGGAACCACCCAAGCCAATTTTTGAATATTTTCTGGACCGTCTGCAAAAAGTATATTTTACGATAATCAGGGTTCAAATTTGAGTTATCACGTTTAAAAGAAAGAAACCAAGCGTTAAGTAGTAAATCACTCATAACTTCGACAATTTTTCGACCATCGGATTCAAACGTACACCCAATGTTTTTAATACTCTCAACTTTAAAACGAACGAATAAAAATGTTGACAATGTTTTTTTTCCTGTTACGTGCCCCCTTAAGTGGGTATTTCAAGTTTGAGATATCCTTTCCTTATTACAGATGAGAAAGAAAAAAGGTTTGAACCGGAAGTTTGTTTTATCCCTTTGACATCGCGGAAAAAATATTTTTCGCGTTACACCGTCTCTGTTTTTTCATCCCTTACTATCCAACCCCCTTGGGTCCCAGAAATTGCGAAGGATGTCAAGCGCTAGGTGGTGCCTTGGATCCAAAATTTATCGCGGAAGTTTATGTACCTCATTTACTATCTCGTGGCGTTATCATACCCGCGATAAGCTTGCAGACACAAGAGACTATGCGCATCACCGTGGATGTTTTCTTTCGGTCGATTTTATTATTAAATTGAGGAAAGGCTGCGCGTGTATTCTTTGGTACCTTAGAGTTAAAAAAAAAGATCGATTTATGAAAATACGTATAAGACGATTTACGCGAATGTGTAGGGTAGATTTGTCTAGATCGTACCTGGGCATCGCAGGATGGTGTTTGGGTTTGTTTGGGTTCATCACTGATGCTCGCAGATGAAAGTACTTGAGAATGTTGGTTGGCTACGAATAAACGAAATCGTTGCCTAGGTACTATATTTTAAAAATTAATTTTTCATCATTTTTTTCACTGATGTTTCGATGACATTGATGAGGCTGTATCACGTGCAGTATTTCCCAATTGTATCGTCATGTGACACGTGCAGAAAGGTAATTTTTTATTTTGAAGAATTCTACTAATTTTGATAACCACTAAAATTGTCGTTTTCGTTCGGTTTCGTGATGCTTTGAGTTGGGATGTTGCGCCCAATTCGTACCGGTAGGATTGACATTTGCATCGTTCAGGACGCATCAATGATCAACATTATTTCTATACTTAGCTTTTTTACTTTTGGAGAAAATCATCAATCGGTGATCTTCGTCTCGTCGTCATTTTTTTCTCCAGCTCTGACTTCGTAAATATTTCATCCTTAAGAATCCACTATTTTGAATTTTCTTCCACTTCGTCGTGATTTTTTTACATCCCGAAACAAAAAGGTAATTCGAGGCCCAGCTAATGGCTAAAAGCGAGAGCAAAACTTGCTGAGATTTATTGTCATTTTTTCGAAAGCGAAGCTTTTCAATCGAAATAATCGCGCCACGATTTCATCCCCATCTATCCTTCAATTTTATAGCTGGAAGTAGGCTTCAAAGCCGAAAGTTCGCGGACTGCTAACTTTTCCGAAAATCAATTCGCGAACGGGAAAACTTGTTGGCCCGGTGAGAAAAAAGATTCAAAAAAAAATACGAGAGGGAAACAAGGAAAAAAAAACGGTTGGAAGCGGAAAAATTGTTAAACCAATGGAAAAAACGTTTCGGAGTTTCCTCTTACTGAGCGTGACCCGAATTCTCAAGTTTCTCGCTTTTGATGGTTCTCGTCTTCATGGGTAAAGTGCCGAGAGGATACTTCGTGTTTTACTGGCCCGGTATAACCGCGTATACAAGTGTAACGAAAGGAGAAAAAAAAAACGAACGAAAAATATATAGCCTCGTTTCAGGAAGGAACAGGATATTGTATGGGTGAGATTGAACTGTGTGCGACGAAAAGAAGAAACTTTGAAGACTCCTTCGATTTTATATTCGTGATTAAAATATATATAAATAATTTTATTGTTTATAATACACTGCCCTATCTATATTACAAATATACAAAACTCTTATTTACATTTAGTATGAGTACAGAGCCTACGCTCTCGCAACTCGAACAAACGAGAGAAGTAGCGAAGAACTTTAATAAGAGGATCCGATCCGAGCGATCGCACGCGAATTAGGAAGAGGAAAAAAATTGAGTGTATTTTTTTTTCGTTGCAATACAAGGATACGAGGAGTATGCTCATTTTACACTAATTACGTTTCTTTTTTTTTTTCGATCTTTTGTCTGCTTGTTTTCTCACACTACGAAAGCTATCACGATTTTTTTATTTTTATTTAGTTTCTTGCGTTTTTTTTTTGTTTTTTTTTTAATTCACTTTTCGAAAGTAGAAATGACTATTTATTTAACTCGGCAAACGGCGTTACATGTACTCCAGCGCGATAGTCAGAAATTCTTCGTGATCATAAGTAGATAGAATAGTCTCGATAGTCCGGAATCCTGCAACGAGAAGAATCGAGAGTTATTTTTTGTTTGCCTTTTGTAGAATTGGAAGTACCTGGAAGAATGATATTTTTTTAATTATTTGATATCGAGATTCAGGAAATATGTATTGTTTTAATATTTCGTGACTTTTTTATCGTGGCGTGCGATCGTTCAATTAATTGATCAGATTCAGATTCAGTACTTTAAAACAGATTGTTTGCAATATAGATGCTTTACAGTCGAATAATTTTTCAATAGTTGCATTTTGCAGACTTTCATAATTAGACTTACTGATTCGATATCGTTTGAGTATTGGTTCACAATTTTGTAACGGATATTCGTCGTTCCGACATTTATGGCCAATGATTTATATCGATTTATTTATTGGTTCAATTATCCGTCCATCAGGAGCACTTATCAAATGGACATAATTAATTCGAATAGACGTTCATCGGCGTTTTTGCCACTCTTGCTAATGACACATCGAGTATCCAGCCCCAATAATTGATAATTAATACACGAGTAAAATAATACCACTCGTCGTGAGAATTCACGACGAGTTTAGCTGTCAGTTGCATTGCTTGTTTTCATTTTTGACCATTCCTTCATAACTCTGTTTGTTTGGGTTTGTTTGGGTTTCATAAATTGCCATGATTATATAATACCGATAAATTTAATTTTCCTATCATTCTTCATTTATATAAAAAAAATATCCTCAACGGTTTTAACTGCTTCGATTTTGAAGTTCGTTCTTCGAATCCAAAAATAATTCGAACGAATCTTCAAGGACCACGTCACCAAAAAAGAATTATGGAAATTTTGTTTTTCAAGTAAAAAGAAAAAATAGCTCACCTTCTCTCCCGTGATTTCGAGATGTTCCGAACGTGGATAAAGATCGAAAACATTTCTCGCGGTGCTCGATTCCTGAAACAAAAGAGGAAATATCTTAGTTTCAAATGAAAGCTCCGAATACTGTTCTGCGAGGAAGTCTGCGATAGAAAGTTGGTCTTAAATCACATTTTTCACCCCCTCCCTTGCGCCCCCTCTCTTTTTTTTCTCCTTCAAACTATTCGGTCTTGTTGGGATCTCACGCTCACCGGCTACAAAGGGGATTCAACGCAATCTTCTGGTGAAATTCTATTTCGTAATAATGAAGAGAGAGCGAGAGAAAGACAGAGAGAAAGGGAGGGGGGGAGGGTAGGAGATTCAATAGAATTCGATCATGAAAGAATTCAGCGAGTGGCGGGAAAGCGAGACGATCAGGAGGAAGTCGACGACGAAGACGACAGTCTGTAGAGCTCGGAAATGGCCACCCCACAGAATATAACCTCCCCCCCCCCCTCCCTACGAGGATCCGGAAAACTGGCGAAAAAATCGATGAGATCCAGGAAATTCCGTTGTGCAGGGAAATACTTGGCCCTCTTCACGATCCTACTGTCATATCTATGTACGAATATGTACATATACGTATAAATGGGAAATGACTCCATACGAAATTGTGGAGCTTAGGAGATTTCATTTGAAACTCGAATACGTTGTACTCTGTATTCTCGGTGAACTTTTTTAACAACTCTGTTGTCCCGGTTCATATTTTTTTATGAAACATTCGGCAGGATTGAGCCAACGATTTATATATATTGTGCTATTGTAAGTGAATAGTTGATTAACATATAGGAACACAATCAAAGTTTAATGAAATAAAAACATTGATTACCATCTATGTACAAGTAACTTTGTTTCGTTGCATTTTGAAAAAAATTATGGTAAACTATCCCAAACGTCATTTCGTGAAATAAATATAGTGTATGAAAATTATAATATTGAATATTCATAAAAGAAATACTTTTTGTATGAAATATATAAGTTTTTAATGAAAACCTATTCTCAACATTTTTATTATTATTCTTGCTGTTGATTCGTTGATCATGTTCGTGTAAAAAAAATCTTGAAATTATTAAAAATCGAAAATATTAGTTGGCATTATAAAAACGAGAAGAAATATTATAACAAATCTAACGAAACTAAATTAAATTATATTGAGGATAAAGACAGATTTAATGTTTTTTTTTACTCGTCATGAAAATTTCAAAGAAAAAACGAGAACATTTATGTACGTATGAATTATAATACGGTTTTTCGGAAGCAGAAGGATGAAGGGGAAAGCGCGGGGCATTTATATATCTGGCTGAAATAAATGTAAACGTTCACCACCCGGACAGGCTCGCTCAATTTTTGTCCTCGATGGTATAATTCGTTGAACTCGACAGCACTTGAATATCCGGTGAATCTAAAATTTTTTACGGGCCTGGGGCGAAGGAATCTTTTCTCTCGGGCACTTTGTCTCACCCTCCTCGTACCATCGAACATTTCGCCGTGTTTCAAGTTATCGGCAGATCTATCGGAGCATCGTAGCGGAATGGAAAAGACAGGACAGAACGCGCCATGGGGGAGGGAAGGGGAAGAGCGAAATGGAGAAAAGGACAGAGAGAGAAAGAGAGAGAAAGAGAGAGAAAGAGAGAGAAAGATGGAAAGAGGAAATGAAAGAGACCGAATGAAACCGAAAACTTTAAGAAACTTTTCTCCTCTGTGTGTTGCACCAGGAAATGGAGGTAATATTCATCTTTTACAATCGACAAATATTCGGTACAAGCCCGAAATAAAAAGTACGAAGAAGAGAGAACAAGGCGAACCAACAAGATACAAAAACAGGAAAAAAAAAAAGAAAAAAAAAAAAAAAAAAAAAAAAGAAAAACGTTTCAACTTTTGTCGATAAATATATGGGATCCGTGAAATCCCGGAGTTTTTCCCATTCGCTTGGCAACCCTCTCTTCGATTCTTTTCCGCTTCTGCAGCCGCAGAATCATCATTTCTCCTGTCATATATTCATCTGAAACTCTCAATCCAGCCACGTTTAATCAACGTAATTAAAACACGTGCGGTTGATGCCTCGCGAACCCAACTATCGCTTTCATCCCCGTAACGAATACACGACTGTATTTCTATAACATAGAATTTTTATTCTCGCTATCAATCTGAAAAAAAAAAACAACGAAAACACCTAGCGGAGTCACGTTTCGGGAAAAAAGAAAACGCACGATCCAAATGAACGTGCTTCATTGGACCGTGAGAACAAACCGGAAAAATGCCGATAAATTTTGTTTCAAATTGAAATCCACTAGGTCACGAGTGGGAATATTGTCACGAAGAGATTGTGCTCGTTAACGAGTATATTCAATTCTCGTTTCATAGTGTTCGATTTTCAGTTACGTTCTTTTTTTTTTTTATCGAAGTACGTGATCCGTAAATTATTGGCGGCGAAAAGTGACCAGCTTTCGTCTCGAAAATGTAACAACCGAATCTGTCCATGACTTCGACAAAAAGTCACTGGTCAATTAATTTTTCTAGACCAAACAGTAATTAGCCAGTCACTTTATCAAGATTAAAAAGTGACTGGATAAATGCTGGATCTATGCCAAAATGTAACTAGACCGTTGTTTTGTTTCTAGAGCGAAAAGTAACTAGGGAAATATTGGACTGCATCATAAGTAACTAGAGAGCTGATTCGGTGCCATTAAATGCAATTAAAATGTTGATTTAGTGAATGAAAGAATGGCGTTGCTGTTAATAAACGAAAAAATAATCTTTCTCAACCTTTTTTTATTTTTACTAGCGAAAGAATAACTGGGAAGTTACTTTTGCTGAAATATTAAAGTTTCAGTTTTTTTTTCCCTACCGACCAACTCTATACTCCCCTAAAACTAACATTCCGTTTCTTCCTTATTACTAATTAAGCCCGCGTCATATTAAACATGTTTTTCATTTTATTCGTATTTTTCATCGTTTCTTCGACGAGATCAATCCATTTCAAAATGTCGACGAATAAGAAAGCTTCAATGTTTGGACGTCGGGAATCCGGGACGACAGACATACCGAGCGGGAAGATCGAACTTGATTTTCCATTTCATTCATCTCGAGTGTACTTGCCGCACCTGTCTTGGCTGTGATCCTTTTTCTCCCCCTCTCTCCATGTCTCGCTCTCTTTCTCTCTTCCACTTATATCGCAATTGTCGTATAAATTCTACTGCGATAAAATATCCTGTCTGTACAGTGCGTAATAAAAGTCACCTGACGAGTATTGTTTCTCCTCTTCGACCATCCGGATAAAGTAAAGAGGACGAGAATGACGACAAGTGGAATTTCAAGCTTTTAGCTCCCTTCTGAAAACTCAGTACCTTAAGCCGAGCCAATATTTTTCGCAACGATTTGTTCGACGAGAAGTTTCGCTAAACATTGACAGTTCAATCCATTGCACATCAGTTCATCATGATATAAACAGAAAAACAATTTTTTTTAATTGAACAAAATTATCAAGTCATTTCCTCTGAAAAAAAAATTATAAAAAGAAATACGTTTCGTAAAAAGAAAACTTGTTTTCTAGTTTTTTTTATGTTAAGGCTTTTGCGGATTTTTATTTTGTTACGAAAAAGTATGTTTTTCAGTAGAGCATTTTCAGTTCGTTTGGGTTTGATGGGACTAAAGTATGAGTATTGTCGAACCTGAAGAGAGACCAGTTTTCATCCAATGTTCAGCTAGAACTGATTGTATAATATAAGCATATTTGATATACTTTTGATATTCCTTGACCCAGTCAATTCTGATCTAATTTTTTTCTAAGGATTTATTTTTTGTCGAGAAAATATTTGCATCGATTTTTGAAAGAGATTTGATAGAGTAAAAGAGATCTATGTTTTCTAGTGAGATTACTACGAAGGACGATGAATATAAACATTTGGTTGAATGAACCGAGGCATCAGTCTAATACGATCACGCGTTGTCGAGTGCTCCGCTTGCGAGCTCATCTCGATGAAACTTTCGTTAAATCTCTAGTTAATCCTTGTTTAAACCTCCCGTTGAACTTTGTGTTCACGAGAGCTGTTGATTTCCGTGCCAGTTTAAGAGCGTCTAGTATACGGCATTGTGGCCAAGAAAAGTTTTTAACAATTATTATTCCGAGAGAAAAATAACCAGTCTCTCAGTGGTTGCAAACATGTGAAAATATTTTTTATTAGCACGAGAAAAATAAATTCGAAACTTATATTTAAAAAAAATTGCATTGGTAACTATAAAAAATCCTTTGAAATATTATATATGAAAACCAACGTTTGTTCCTGATTCTGGTAAAAAGTTCAACATAAATTGTTAACTTGAATAAATAATTATAAACATCAATATTAATTTTGGAAAATCGTCAATGATTTTATAATTCGAAGTTATTTAAAGAACAAGTAATATAAGAATACATATAAAATAATTTTTCATAAATACCAAGTTGACACGATTTTTAAAAAGAGTACGCGACAAATTTTGCATAATTTGAGAAAATAAAATATAATTGAATAATTATAGAATCAACACTAGAGTGCATATATAACTGTAGCTCACAAAAACGTTCTGCTAGAAGACACCAAGACAATTAATAAAAAGTAATTAAATATTTACCAAGAAAACAACGAATGAATAATAAAAATGTAAAATTTTCGAAAACAAATGAAACTTCAAATTAAATGCGTATCAGACGTGCATCACCGTGAATTTTATCATCGAAGCGACAATCGTGTCCCCGATATCTCGGGATAGATCGTGTACACGCGACAGGTGTGAAATAAATAAAAATTCGTATGCTTTTATTTCACACCTGTCGCACCGGAAAATCCGTTGCCCATACTGCAATCATTCCGTGTCACGAAATATACGGTAGAGACAGGCACACCCTGGCTAAGTAGACGATAAAGTATTGTCAGGGAATGATACGTTGTATATCCGTATTATACCGCGAGGTAGGAAGCATTGCGCATGTCTCGTATAAAATATGTCTGGGAGTTTATGTACCGAGGGATGGGAAGGCTGGTCGGAACGAGAAAGACATACACGTAGACTCTATAAAAGCTCGGACTCGTGCACGTGCATAGGGTGTGAGGATTAAAAGTACGTAAAAAAGGGGGCGGCTGGAAAAGCCTTTGGATAAGTACCTCGTTGACGAGTGTAATTTTTTCGCGGCTCTCCTCTTTTCCTCCCTCCCCTCACTCTTTCAGTCTTGGACACACATACACTCTTTCCTATCTCGTTTCCACTTTTTTTATACCTCTCTCTCTTTCTCTCTTTCTCTCTCTCTCTTTCTCTCTTTCTCTCTTTCTCTCTTTCTCTCTTTCTCTCTTTCTCTCTTTCTCTCTTTCTCTCTTTCTCTCTCTCTCTTTCTCTCTTTCTCTCTTTCTCTTTCTCTCTTTCTCTCTTTCTCTCTCTCTCTCTTTCTCTCTCTCTCCTCGTGCCGGAACTCGCCGGTTAAAAAGTTGAAATAGTCGGAGCAGCGGTGGCGCGTCAAGAGAAAACGAGGAGGTGAATTTCGCACAGCTTGGCCGTGTGCATACTTGCTGGATAAAACCCTGGGTGCCCAGAAGCCGCAGCTCGGGTAAAGAGCATTTCGTCTCGGGAAGAACGAAAGAGAGAGACAGAGAGAATGAGAGAAGTGGATAGAGAGAGAGGGAGAGAGAGCTAAGCCGCTTTGAATAGACGATATTCCATTACAAGTTCCCGTGTACTCTTTATCGCGAGTTGGAAGCTGTAGTTCCTCGCTCTTGCCCTCCCCCCTCTATCTAGCTCGTCTCTCTCTCTCCCTCTCCTTTACCGCATTCGACGTATGGTCAACTCTTCCTACTGGTTCATGTACTTCGTCATGTGTATATATATGCAGGTATATATATACGTATACATTGAATATTCTTAAAGCTGACATCCTAAATCCAGAAGCCTTTAAACCCATCACGAATTCAATATTTTAATGTGATTATTGAAAAAGAAAAAATGAAGCTCGGTTTTCGGTTGAAAAGCTTGGAATTGAAACGGATTATTCGGGTGCCTGAGAAAGATTGTTTCGTAAGGAAAGAATTTATTCAAGTGTGTTTGGGTTCGCAACGAATTAAAAGTTTGTTTGGGTTTGCTTGGGTTTGCAACGAATTAAAAGTGTGTTTGGGTTCGCAACGAATTCAAAGTTTGGGTTTGCTTGGGTTTGCAACGAATTAAAAGTTTGTTTGGGTTCGCAACGAATTAAAAGTTTGTTTGGGTTTGCTTGGGTTTGCACATTCGACACGACTAGACGTTCGAGTGCACACTTAGCTTTTCCGATAACGCGGAAATTCTTGAAATTGATAGTGAAGCACACTGCACGTGCGGAGACATCGACGAATCAATCCCAAACCGATTCAACGGACAATAGTAATCGATTTCAATCGCGGCAATTTCCGGGTCGGCTCGCCAATCGATTGACACTTCCGCTTTGCACCAAACCTTCGGCCAATGGAATAAGAATAAAAAAAGAACGAGGAGCCAATCAATTAATCAATCAATTTTTTAATTATCGCGTATATCGTGTCCGTGTTATTCTACGGTAGGAATAATAAAAAAATATTAGCTTCGCCTGCGGACCTCCAATTAGGCATTAGAAGGGAAAGGACGGAAGGCGGTAGAACCGAGAGAAAGGATAGAAAAAAAATTACGAAGAGAAAGAAGCGATATAATTTCGTAAACATTATTTTTCATCCCCCAGTATTTGCTTATTTACGCGTCGTAAAAAAGTTCCGGATTCCCAAGATTCGCGGTTAACGCCTTTTTGCGTAATGCAAATGAGGACAATTTGTAAAAGCTCGCACCAGGGGACCCGGGAAAGAGGGAACCGAGAGAAAGTTGAATGCGCACTTCTGCGGTGCATTATAACAACCCCCTCCGGTAATTGAATTTTTTAATGGTCGTCGTTATATATTTATCTTTCTTCGTATAGGTAGATCGTAAAAAGGTGTACGTGAAGTCGCGATTTCCCGGTATCAAGTCGTGTATGATAGGGCGGTGAAGGCGGTTTTCTTCGGACTCACACTTCGAGATTGAAGAAAGAGGAAAAACGAGGTACAAGAATTATGCTGATTTTTCTACGAGCCTGATACGAAGTGAAAAATTTACGAGGGAGTGAGTATTTATGGTAACCAGGGTGCGCGTGGTGAGCTTGTTTTCTTTTTATCAGATTTTCTTTACTTATTTTATCAGATTTTTTTTTATTTATTTTATCAGATTTTCTTTATTTATTTTATCAGATTTTTTTTATTTATTTTATCAGATTTTCTTTATTTATTTTATCAGATTTTCTTTATTTATTTTATCAGATTTTCTTTACTTATTTTATCAGATTTATCAAATTTTCTTCCTACAACGGATTAGTTTTTATTTATTTAAATAACCATTCACTTTAAAAATGGATTAAAAAATGTTAAAAATTGACATGACGAATATGGTACAGTTAATGTATAATGGCAATCGGTGAAGTTGTTTCCAGGAAAAATAGCACTGGTACCTGGTACAAAAAATGATAAAGTTGCAGTAATGAAAAGAAAGTAAATTTGACGTAACGAAAAAGTGTAAGAAAGCGATAAAGAAAAATAGTCAACTTGAGGCAATGAAGAATTGCAAACTCGACGTAAAAAAATCCGAAAAGTGCTCCAAATTTGCTTGTTAGAAAGAAAATTTACTATCGCTTTCTCTGATAGTATGAAACGTCAATATCAAGAGAGAGAGAGAGAGAGAGAGAGATTGATTGATTGATAAGTTTATTATGCCCTAGAAAACTATTCGGGCAAAAAGGAAAGATACCAAATTAGAAAAATACAATAAATACAGAATATACAATAAACGCAGTAAATACATAATATAAAAAATCAGAAAAACCAGAAAAAACGAACTTAAAACTAATATAAAGTTGAAAGGAAATAATAATAATAATAACAGTAATAATATCGAAAATAACAAAATAATAAAAAGAGAAAAAAGGGATAAAGAGAGAGAGAGAGAGAGAGAGAGAGAGAGACTTCTCTATGATCACCTTTTCCACCATATTCACCAAGAATTTCAAAAAGTGTCGTGACCTCGTCCGTGTGTCACAATTACTTTGCGAGTCTCGGGAATAAGCCTCCAAGAAAGGAACAGTAATTTTTTCCACCACAGGGAAAAACGTGGAACCGGCGTTTCGGAAAGTTGAATTGTTCCGCTCCAAAAAGGAAGAAAGAGGTCGAGAGAGGAGGGAAGAGAAACCAAAGAGACGGGAAGCAAAAAATAGAGAGAGAGAGAGAGAGAGAGTGAAAGAGATATCTGTAGGAGTGCACGGCTGCACATCGGGGATGCTATACGATCGTGGTCTCTTAGATCGTCGTCTTCTTGGCGCAGCACATGCAAGCTTTACTCCCCCTCTCGAGGCGAGCCATCGCCCGATGCTCTGGCAATTTGTAAACTCGACGTGCGAGAAAAGTGGGCGAAACTTATAATAGAATCATCTTTTCACCACGACCTGTCCTAAGAAAACCCATAAAGAATTTACCCCACTCCCCTGCGACCCCTCGTCCTTCCCCCGCCCATTTCGTTGTGTCCCACGAGTTTTAGCATTACTCTCGATGCGTGTATACGAAAATGGGTTATTTTGAAGACTCACAGGGGACTATAGGGACGGACTTTGAATTGGAGTTCAAAATCTGTCCTCATAGTCGTCTGTTGTCCTCATACTCGACTTAACTCAAAACCCCATAAAGCATCCCCGAAAAGATCTGATTAATAATTGGGAATCTATGATCGTTTTTTTATCGAGTCAGACAAATTTTTAAAATGGTTGGAAAATTATGATAAATTTCAAAATTGTTTTGCAAAAAATCTTACGATGCAGAGGTCTCGATACGCAACGTTTTGTCTAATTTCACATTTTTTATACTTTCGAATACAATAAGCTTAGGTGATATCAGACAAATAGTTTTTAGGATAAAAATTCACAAAATTCAGCAATTTTTTTCCACCGTCTAGTCACATGCGCCCCCTAAGGTCATTTGTACATAAATTTGGACGCATGTGAATATATGCTCGAAAAAAGAGGGATATCCATTTCAACACGTTAAGGGGCTTAAAGGAGGGTTTCGTTTCCCACAAAAAAAATGTTTCCCCAAACTCGATACAATCGTTTTCTTTCGAGTACAAGGCAGAAAGTACCGCCGATCCTCACATTCACAGGAACTTCCCCAGTTACCTAGGCTTGTATATAAAAATATTATTTAACGATGAGAAGGGGAGCGTTCACTCGGAAACACAAAAATCTTTCGAGGGATACAAGGGTATGCACATTTGTGGTCGGGGGATGAACGATTTTCAAGCTCGTTTAAAGTTCACTTCCTTTGTGCCCGAAGGATCGACTTTTTTCATCGAGGGCCCTTGAAAGTGAAGGAAGCTGTCCCGGTTGCGCGATTCCAAAGCAAAATGTATATCGTTGCGGTCTCTTGATTGGCTGAGTGAAATACGATCGAGAGCAGGCGCTGGCATGAATAGGCTCGTGGTAACGGACTCGTTTACAACCAGTTTTGACAAGCGGTATTGATAGCGACGTTGGTGAGAATTCCGGTATTGCGAACTTATTGACGAAACTCGCCAACCACTTCGTCAGAAATCGATGCTTTAAAAATATTTTTGAAACGCCATTTCCTTTCTAAAAATCTCTAATATTTAATGAATTACTGAATTTTGAAGTTTCTGAAGAGTACTGAATCTGCAAATCTTTTGAAAATACTGAATCAAATACTTATAATACAGATCTCGTAAAAGTACTAAATTTGCAAATCCTGAAGAAAACTGCACTTATCGATTTCGAAATAATAGTAAATATGCAGGTCTCTGAAGAATACTCAATCTACGGATTTCTGGAAATCTCTCAATTAATAACATTCATCAATAATCTAGACATTTATTATTTTTCTTTGTACATTTCTGTCAACCTCTTATTTTCGTTATAAACAAAATTCATATTTTCCTGATTTTTAAACCACTGGGAATCTTCAAAAAAAAAGTGTGACTTTCGTAGCTGAAATTTGAGAAAGGAAACACGAGA
Organism: Ophioninae sp. B BG-2022a; assembly: GCA_030522765.1. NCBI lineage: Eukaryota > Metazoa > Arthropoda > Insecta > Hymenoptera > Ichneumonidae > Ophioninae sp. B BG-2022a. The sequence goes on along the minus strand of JAPYZJ010003048.1, from coordinate 3,536 downwards.
AATTTAAGAAGAACTATTAAACTATCATTTAATGAATATATATAAAAATACTTGAATTTTTTAATATTATTATATTATTTTTCTTGTAGTCTAAGAATCATCGTAATCAACACAATCATAACGAAACCCAGAATAAAAAATATGAAAATAAAATCTCGAATGGTGAATTGCAAATTCTGAGGGAAGGATGGGGAATAAGCCGAAGCGAAAAGAGAGGGGGAATTGGAAGAATTCAAGTACGGTTGAAAGAAGATGGGAAAGATGGCGAGCGAAGAAAAGATCGCGTATTGTTGAAAGCGTCAAACGCGCGTGAAGGAAGAGAGGGCTCTCTTTGGCCCATTATTTCACGAGTACCACAGCATCGGTCCATTGTATACTCAGGCGTGAGGCTGCAGAATGAGCATCTGGCGCACAGCTTTCTCGCTCTTCTTCGTCCATACGCTTCGTGCCTCCTACACAAAACCTACTCGTCCACGTTTCGGTGTATCAACGAGCCTACGAGTGACTTCCACTTTCGTCAAGAATTGGAAATCGTTTTTTTCCCTTTCAGTAAGGAAATAAATTCTCAAGGGCTGTTCCAAATGGGAAAAAATGAAAAGTAGAGAAAAAGTACTAAATATTGATAAGTTTCTTAATTTCGGATAGTCGACGATAGTTTTCCTATAAGAAAATGATTTTTTTTTTTAATTTATTTTGAACATTAACAATAACTCGTGAGATATCGACATTCTACTTTTAACTAGAATTATTCAGTAAATACATTCTAAAATAATTTATGTACTATTATTTTATAAAAATGTAACTACACAAATTTTTCAAGAATTTTTGTCATTTTTTTCAGACCATTCAGTAATACCTTCAATAATGTTGTTTTTATGGAAATTTTCAAATATATTCATGAAAGTATTTTGTATTACGCAATTAATAAATAATATTCGCAAAAATAGCGATATGCACGAAAGTATCGCTGTCCATATATAAGCATGTCTACCAATAAGTAAAATTTTGTTTCATTTTATATAAAATATATTCTCCAACATCTGATACGAGAAAAATGGAGTTTGAGCCTTTATATCGTTTATCCGATTAAACCCAACCTTTTTAAAATCCATGATTCCCATATTTTTCGTAAAACGTGATACAACTAAAAACATTCGAATGGAATGTGTAAAATAGTTATTAACATGTTTTTGCAACACATGGAGGTTATAAAATTATAAAAAATTTTGAACTCAGCAATTGTGTAATTGTTTGTGTTTTTTTAAATAAGGTTTTAAACATGACTCGATATATGGTTTTTCCTCTCTATAGAAGTCCTTTTTAAAGTTCGAAGCCAGAAACGTCAGGGATAGTCGACACTCGTTTTACTGAGGGGAATGATTTCCAATTGTAATAAAAAATGTAAAAAATCGAGAAATATCCAGTCGAATTTGTTGTAAACGTCGTGAAGTTTTGCACTCAATCAGTTCTTCGGTATCCAAGCAAACCCAACTGCTGTATGCTGTCTCTACCGAAGCGAAACACTCTCTACCCTTGTGCAAACATCCGACCTAACCTCTTTCGCAAACATGTGGAAAAAGAACACGAGGGCTCTCTTTTCCTTTCCAACCTCATAGCGTGTCCTTCCGCTCCCCCGTCGTTCAATAATTCCCGAAAAGCGAGTCGAGGCGGGGCTGAATATATTTCGAAGGAGAATATTCAATGTACGTGTATGATAGCGGAGAAAAATAAGTAACGCAGAAAAAGCCTTCGGAGTTACTTTTCCGACGCGATGTTTCTTCAATATTCAACTCCTCCTGCGGAGGGCTTGATCGTGGCGCCTTTTGAATTATGGAGATAACAAGAGATTTCAGGCAAAGGGCAAACTTGCCTGAGCCTTGTTTTTCATAAAATACTTCGGAGGCCCTTTTCTTGCAAAGGCTTTAGAATTATTTGATGGCTTACTCGTACTTTGGGTACCTATAATGCTAATAGGAAATGATCGAAGCTTAGATAAGAGTTGAGTATACATTTAAGAAAGAATATCCAAATGTGTCCCAAAAACATCAGGCAAACGATATCATGTTTTAAGCTCGATGGTATCAGGTAAGGGCTGTTTTATTATTGACGATTATGCCAAATTGTTAAATACATAATTCATTGCTAGATTTTGGCATGAAAAGCATGAACGTCTCTAATGAATCAAACCCCTCAGGAGTTTCATCAATATTCATCACTGGTGAAGTGGCATTTTCGAAAAACCATTTTACGATCGATACAGAGCTGGACTTCAATGAAGGCTAGCCTACATAGGCAAGCCAGTATGAGGCAAATCACGTGGTCCCAGTAACACGATACTTCCCATCTGACATCCTCTCGGTCAGCATTCATCTAGTTGGCATCGTACAGCCTCTTATATACAATTGGACATACCGTTAAGGGTGTCCAATAAACCAGCTGGGCTGCTTCATCAATGTCACAGATAGGATCGTCTCCTACAATAAAATTCGTACCCTCTACATCTCCAGAACTGCACTTATGTACACATGAATTCCAGCAGCTGGGACTGCCAAGAATTCCACACTGCCAATACGTTTGCTCGATCCGATCGTTGATCTTTCGGATCAGGCGACATGGAATATAGTTAAGGGGCGCGGTCAACCATGTTGCTCTCTCCCTTTTCTTTTTTTTTTCACTTTGTAACTACACAGGTACAGTGGGAACACCACGCGGGGAGGTCAAGGGGAGGCCCATTGGAAAACTGTGTAACAGCCAGCGTGTAACGAAGGGTGGTGCTCGCGCGTCGTTTTTCCGCTTGAAATTTCACTCGATAATTCAGTCAAACGAGACAAAGGGCGAGTCAGTCGGAAGGGATTTTGTGGAGCATTGATGAGATAGCTACGTTCGCCGAGAATTGAAGTGGAGTAATTCAACATCACGTGTGGAGCCCTCATGTACATATATATATATATATATATATATATATATATATATATATGTATAGATTCAGGATGAGGCATTTATAGTGACTCAGGCAATTTTTCCCCAAACGAAGCGAGGTACGAAAAAATGTTCGAAACATCAGTTTCATGGCGGTTTCGAAGGGGACACAAAATGGTATCTGATTTTTTTCTGGCCATGACAATGTATTTTTGTACCTTGAAGATAAAACTACACTTTAATTCGCGTTGAACTCTCCATTTCTAGGGAAAAATGTGGAAAAAATATTCTAGAAAGGTTTTTCGCATTTTCCCAGTCTAATTTTGCACTTTCGGCAAAATTACGGGTATATTCGTAATCAGCGGAAAATTTTCGATTAAATAAAGCCTTTTAAACGTCTAAAAACGGAAAAAATTTTTTTCGTCTTCCCTGGCCACTTTTCTAGAATCTCAGAAATCGCTATATTTCAAAAGGTCGTAGAGTAGGCTTCTTTTATGCTATGGAGATTTATTTAGTGTGTTTGGAAAAGGTTTTTGCCTGACTTAAATAATGGCGTTGGATTCGTATCGATATCTCGCATAGTTTTTCCGGAAAGTCCACTTGAAAAATGGCAAAAA